>CACSLK010034598.1:30630013-30646460 GCA_902706635.1 Striga hermonthica
GTAAATTTGCGAAAAGCCGCGCACTCTGATGTATTACAAATAGCGGGGTGTTACAAAAATTGCGGCTAATATCATGACCTTTATCGAGATTGCAAATTAATCACAACCTTTTAACTTCTACATAATATATCATGTTCTTCAATTCTTTGCAAAACGATACATTTGCTGCCTCAACTCGCCTGACGTGACACTCAAAATGCCAACGCACCTGCTGATGTGTATTTAAAAGACGATTTTTTTTTTCATAATTAATCACAACCTTTTAACATTTGCATAATATATCACGCCCTTAATTTTTTTTGCAAAACGATACACGGTTTTCATTTGCTGCCCAACTAGTATGACGTGTATTTAACAGATGATTTTTTTTTTCATCTCATCCCTGGACGAGATGAGTGGGAGATTTTGGAATCCTTGGGGATATATTAGGCTAGAGCTGGAGATTTTGGAACGCGAAAAGATTCAAACACCGAGTCGTCTTTCAAGGAAGGTTAGCCGAATCACTTTGCACATGTATTCAATCACACGAAAAGAGAAAACAAATCCGAAACACTCTAATTCAATTGTTTTTTTATTTTGATTATCAACTACAAATTCTAAAAATAAAGCAAGACACACTTCAAATTCAAAATAGAGTTCAAATAATGATTGGTGAGTTAGGGAGTCGGAGATATTCGTTTATGGTTCTTAAGCAATCAATTAGCACACAACCGCTCGGTTAATAGATCAAATAACATACTCGTTTAGAGGCTTGTTCTCAATAACTCTTCGTAACGATCAATTATCAAACAATTAACATATAGACAATACATTAACGAACAAGCCTATTTTAAACGAGCCGAGATCAACCAATTTCTTCCCTTCCGGTTCTACAAATTGATTAACTAGATTAGAATGATGATCAAACATCTAACCCTAGATTAAGCACAACTCGAATAGATTGAACGGCAAACACGTACACATGAACCTCAATCAAACCAAAACAAATATCTCCTATCCCTAACGAAGCGATTTAGCCACACATATTGATATCAATCCCAACAAAAGATTCAATATAATAAATCACTTCCATAATGAAAGGAAATTACTATTAATCCAAGTCGAGAATAAAATCGAATTACAAACCAAACCGTGTTCGTTATGGAGTGCCACAATCTCAAAAACTCGAATCCAAGCAAAATCTAAAGAAAACCAAGTGAAAGTTGTTGAGAGAATGAGTTTTGAGATGAAAAGAAAAAAAGATAAAAGTCTCAATAATCTGTTTTCTCTCCGGCCCTAGCCTAATATATCCCCAAGGGTTCCAAAATCTCCCCCTCATCTCGTCCAGGGATGAGATGAAAAAAAAAACTGTTAAACCATGTATCGTTTTGCAAAAAAATTTAAGGGCGTGATATATTATGCAAAAGTTAAAAGGTTGTGATTAATTATGCAAAAAAAATTGTCTGTTAAATACACATCAGCAGGTGCGTTGGCATTTTTGGTGCCACGTCAGGCTAGTTGAGGCAGCAGATGTATTGTTTTGCAAAGAATTGAAGGGCGTGATATATTATGCAAAAGTTAAAAGGTTGTGATTAATTTGCAATCTCGATAAAGGTCATGATATTAGCCGCAATTTTGCCTTAATAATATAATGTTGGAAATATATTTCCTACTAATCTTCATCTTCTAGAAGATTCCCAAGTTTCCTAATCCCAAGAGAAGATTCTAGTAGGAATTTTATTCTCCTAATTAATTAATTAATATAGAATAAAATTAATTCCTATTTAATGGAATTAAATAATAAAACATCCCACTAGAGTAATATTATTGCTCTCCCCATTTAGCCACTATTTTACTAATAAAATCGAGCCTCCATGATTAAATAATATTAATCCGATTGATCGATTTACCTCCCTATGTTTAAGATATAACGTCCGTTGATTAATTAAATTACTGACAAAATCATTAATCAACTTCTTATTCATTTCCGAAATTAGTACCACTCAGCCTTTAACCATTATGTCAGACAATCGTCTACCTGCAGGGTTTAACATAATGTTCCTTTCTGAGCTCATTTCGGGGACGTCATCAATCCAGCGCACTGGAACATAGTGACTGTAAATAATCTATAATAGCACATCATATAATTGTTCTTACTTACCAAAATACCTCGTATGTCATCCTAACAGAATAGGAATCACTTGGTAAATCAAATAAATAAGAGATAAAAATATATGCCTATTTTACATTATATTATAGCTTAAGAGAACACATCAATCACTGAAGGGCGAGGTTACAACAACGGTCAGTGAGTCTCATAACCTTTGCCTTCCGCGGTCCTGTTCAACACTTAACATAAGTGCCAGTGTAATCCTTCAGTCAAAGACCAACTGAATCGAGAATACACTACAGTCTTTTTCCAAGTGGGGTCTCACTGCCAATCTAGACTGTGAACGAATAGTTTAGTCTTATAAGGAACCTATAGGTGATCTATCTGTTCGAAACTCTTCGAACCACACTACCTCAATATAAGACATGGAGTATGTATTGCATAAATAAATAAACTGCAAACATATGTACTTTAACCGAAACATGATTACCAGATCAAAATGGAATTGATAGAATCTGCAAAACACAGCTTTTACAACATGCCTCTAACAGAACCCGCCAGGCATCGTTCGCAGTCTTACAATGAACTATCATCTTGTGTCTTGTTTGATCTACTGCCATCATGATCGCATACAAGGCACGATAGTTGGCTTCTTCTTGAAGCTTCTCAGCATCTGTCCAATTGTCCTTAGGTTTAGGAACCGTGACTTTCGTTGATTCTTTTCCTTGATTAGGTGCTTGTTGCATGACTGGATGCTCCCATCCATTTTCAACACTTTCCCACACACCTTTTCCAAGCGATCTTAAAAAAATTGTCATCATAGACTTCTAATACGAGTAGTTCGAACCGTCTAATTGCGGAGGCCTAGACATCGATCTGATTTCTTGATTCATGATTTGATAGTACCAAACGTCCTAGGATCTTCCGTAATGAAGACGAAAACTTGCTCTGGTGCCAATTGAAATTTGATACTTGAACACCAAGTATCCACAGTTGTCGTAAATAGACGAACAGACAGTAATGAAGATTCAAACAATTGCGGAAACAGTTTTCACCAAAAATTGAACCTTCAGGAGAGCGTCTCACTCTCCTTCAGATCTCTTTCATTAATGTGAACAACTCATACATCATCCAAGGGTTTACAGTATAGACTCCCTCACACTCTACTTGAATAATGATTCACACAACTACTTATCTGACCACAACTCCCTTGTGGATTTTTCTAGTTCGAATCCCTCAAACTAAATCAAAATGAACCTCCAAACATTCTGTTACAAAAACTTATGTGTTCTGCTTATCACTCAAGGAAAGAAAAATAAAAAACTCAAAAAATCCCAATTCCAAAAGTCGTCCTCAACTACCTTCTCGTCCTCCTTTTATCTTCAGTTTATTGATAAGTCTTTGAGCCCAAGCCAACCATGTATATGGTAAGTGAATCTCGCGATCCTCCTTCTCTTTAGACTATGGAAAGTGCATCTCGCCCTCAATCCCAAAGTCCTGCCAAAATAATAACACAAATAATTAGTCCCTTGGACTTAAATAAAATGAAAACTTATTCATACAAAAAATAAACTTCCCTTAAATACTCCCGCATCTTGTGGATCCTGTGATCGTTAGAAAGTTCATCGATTTTTACTGCCAATAACCAAAATTTACACGCGTCAGTTACTGAAGGTCTAGATTACAACAACGATCGGTGAGTCTCATAATCTTATCCTTCCGTGGTCCTGTTCAACACCTATCATAAGTGCTAGTGTAATTCTCCAGTCAAAGACCAACTGAATCAAGAATACACTACAGTCTTTATCTAAGAGGGGTCTCACTACCTGTCTAGACTGTGAACGAATAGTTTAGTCTTACAAGGAACCGATAGGTGATCTTTCTGTTCGAAACACTTCGAACCACACTATCTCAATGTAAGACAAGGAGTATGATTGCATAAATAAATAAACTACAAGCATATGTACTTTGACCGAAACATGATGGCCAGATCAAAATGGAATTGCTAGAATCTGCAAAACTGAGCTTTTACAGCATACCTCTAACAATCTCCCACTTATGCTTAATAAGCTCATGGCTATTTCTAACCACGATTCTCTTTCAATCTTAATTCTCAAAGAACTGTTTTCCTTTCTGCCATACATCCGACTTCCAATCCTTTAACATAACCCTCATCCACTTTTGCCGGAAAGCCAATCCTAAAAGAATTTACCTAGTCGTCTACCGATGTAACTAGGCGACAAACATCCACTCTGTCGCAGTCCTTTGCAACGGGCGTACTTTCTCTATGTGCCACTTGCTTTATAAATTAGTGATTCCTCTCTGTATGTAACTGCACCAACTGTCATCACAATCAAATTGTGACCTAATATGGCCAGACGAGGTTTCACATTTTTATTTCAATGGCGAATCCAATCTCTCGTCGCTCACCATTTGGGAAGGGACGTACTGAGTTCATAGTGGAATCCGTTAACGTATCACAACTTGACATTCCTCTAATCTGCTTGGTTCCCACAAGTGAACACAAACCATAAGGTGGTTTTTACTTGTTGTTCATGTTTGATTAGAAATCAAAATTCCTTTGTAATCCATAGGTTGCTTCTAGTTCATGTGGTAACCCTACATATTATCCTTAGCCCTTTTATGGCGCTTGATCATATGTTCTACCATAAACCATTGCTTCCATCAAGGATTACTTCGATATTTACCAACTAAACTCTTAGTAATAAATATCAGGCCTCATTTATTGCATATACTAGGCTTCCTATTGCCATGCATAAGGACTGCTAGATATTGGTTGACAATTCAATTCCTATGAGCCTTCCTACCTCCTTCATTTCTTGAGAAGGAGTCCTATCTTCTTGATATCCAGGGATTCACTCGTTGTGCAGCCGAAGATGACCCCTATATGGAAACTTAGCAAATGGGCTTGAGAGATGTATTAGTTAAGGAGACTTTTCTAGAATCCCATGTAACCTAGGTCATTGAAAGGAAAGCTCAAGCTCAACTTGCCGGTCTGAAAAGGATCAGGATCTAATTCTGCCATACGTTGAATTTTCCCCGTTTTCACAGAAAAGAATTTGCTGTATACTTTCTGGGGGAAATATGTCATCGAATTGTAAAAACAATCGAAATAGGATTTTTTGGTCGGGGGCCAGCCACCAGCTCAATAACCTCTAATACTCTCTAAAATGTAGTCTTTCGCTTTATTGTTGTTGTCTCGATGCAAAAATAGAATGAGCCTTACAATAGTTTGTACATGAAAATTGGGATAATCGCAACATATCTTTCTTGTGATCCTCAATCTCAAGAATATCTGTTGATTCCGAATCTTTCATGTACCACTACTTGGATAACCATACCCTTGCGCCTGTCAACATTTTCACACTGTCTCCAGTGATCAAGATGTTGTCTACGCATAGTACAAAAATACCACCACGCTTCCATTGCGCCACATACAATGCTCATTTGGTTAACGATCAAATCTACGATTTGAACTGATTATCCAAATGATCGGCCCACTACAGTCCATAAATGGACTTTGTCAGCTATATGCTCTTTAGCCCTTTTCCAATGAACATTTCTGGGTGCTGCTCCATGGATATTCCTACAAGACTCCCAATTAAGGAAAATGTCTTGACATCCACTTTGCCTAACTCATAACTCATATGAATGGCATCAACTTTAAATTTGGCAACCGGTGAAATAATTAACTCATAATAGATCCCATTCTTTCTGAGTTTACCATTTCACAACAAGCTTTTCTATGTACAGACTTAAACATGGCTACTGGTGAAAAGCTAACCCATAATAGATCTCATTCTTTCTGAGTCTGCTATTTCACAACAAGCCTTGTACTAAAGTCTTCACTTATAGATTTCGTCCAATAGCAAATTTGCTACTTGGTAATTCTATAAGAACCCATATCTGATAAGAGTCCATGACCCTAAATCAGAAATCATTAAAACTTTGCTATGTTTCTGTATCCATGTCTTGGATCTCCTCATTGTATAACTAGGGATCGATTCAAGTTTACTAGAGACTAAGTACGAGACTTTCTCAAAACATGAATTCCATGAACTTGTGATTAACACAGACTGAGTCCAAAGACACTGTTATTATCACAAATGGAGTTGGCTCGCAACCCTCCCACTACAACGAGGTTCACTCTGCAAAGGTGTATAGCACAAATTACGTGTTGCAGTTTTTTCTTGTGGTATCACATTTGTACACTTGGTAACAAAGTTGAACTTTTACCTTTATCTTTCCTTAAAACAATTCTATAAATGAACTTAGTGATTTTATACTTAGTATTCCTCTAAAAATCAGATATTCGCGCTAACAAACACAATCTAACTTTTAGTACTATAATAATCCACTAATTTCTCGTTACTATGAAGTATCCCACAAATAGTCTAATTTCTGAACATATTTTCCAATTCTATTAGTGTCAATTTCCAGCATGTGTGCTGAAATGCTCTGAATCCGAATATGTTCCTGACAAGGCCTAAGTCTTGCCAATATTTCATTCAGAGTAATGACTACTAAACTTAGATAGGATTATGTTCAGAACTTATCCTGCTATTTGCACAACTCCAATACGAAAAAGCAAAATTCCTAATAACTCATCATTGACATAACCAATCTTCCTGAGAGACATTTTCCTTGTTCTTGTTACACCGTCCTGTTCCGATGAACCAAGTGCAACATGTTGAGATTGAATCTCAATACCCAATAAGTATTTCTATGATTTTCCAAAAGGTATTAGTCACTATGATTTCAATCATAATGCCAGTGATACATTAAACTCGACATCTTTCCATAGCTGCCATTGCACTCTCGATGTACTCAAACTTAGGGAATGTCACTTGATGTACCATGTTTCGAACTCCGACGAAAAATATTCAAAACTATCTTTTGTCCTAAAATCATAGAACTTCACAAATCGGATGAACCAACCTTAACATTTATTTAGCTTCTAACCCTTGACCTTCAAAAGGACATTTTTGTGATTTTAGCTACCAAGTATAATTCGTAGGTCTGATAGTTTCATCTATTCCCAAAGAACCCATGAGTTCAATGGCTATCCACCTTTGAATTCTACTAATACTAAAATCCCAAACACTAGATGCCAAATTAATGTAATGATTCATTTATTGAAGGACCTTTCTTCTTATTGGTTCTAGTCGACGTGTTACTTATTGCACTGTGAGATATTTTGGCTCCTTGAGTTTACAAATTGTCTACCCACGTATCAAATGGATAAAACATCTTGTTTTCACCCATATACAATTTAGAAACTGAACACTAGTTCTTTCTAAAACTTGGTACGAAAAAACAATTACTCAAATAACTCCCACTGCAATAGTTGCTACTTCCGTAGCTAGCCCATTCTAGATGGTAATCTAACCTTCACATGTCGATTGGTTCACTGAAACCTTTTTACATAATTAGTGGTTACGTATCTATATACCAGGCACTGATAGATAACACCACTTAAAATGTTTCGACTCCCAGTGAATAAGATTTACCTTTCTTGTATTAAGGATAGGACAATTCATCTTTCTATGTCTATTTTTCTTAGACCAGATACACATGCCATTCAGCTTGTATTCTTCAGCAAAATAAGACACTATCCATGTTCTATTTCTAATCATGTTTGAACAAGTAAAATATCTTTGAGTATTATGGACAACAGATTGAAATGACATTTTGAATTCATGGGATCATGCAAACATAGTCTTTACTCAGCCAAGTGTTTTCGAATCATCAAATATTGATCCCTTCAAAACAACAATTGAATATATTCACTGGCACCTCAAAACACCGAATCCCCGCAGGCCACGGAGTGTGGACGTCTACGGTTCAAACCATCGCAAGAGGAGGGATAAATCCCATTAGCTTAACGTACTGCCAAGCAATACTTAACTAATAGTCGGTCAAACTTTCTGCCAGCGCAATTAACTTATAAAAGAATAAAAACGACCTTTTCCTTTGGGAATATCGTAATTATTTGCATTTTATGCATAACCCATTATTTGGTCCTAAGTTTACTACCAAATTTATACGTCCACCTTGGGTGACCCGTACACTTTTGAAATAGCTCACTATAACCATCCCGAAGGAGATTCGTCCTTGTGAACTATGAAATAAAACGTCCTTTGGGCTCGATTTAAATCACTTCACTGACAAACCTATAATGGAGGCCTTGGATGTTATTTATTTCAACCCATTACACACTTAATATAATTTTTAGTTTAAAGAAATTTTCCTAACATGCTCCTAAATCACATAAGGACATGCATGATTAATAGGCAATAATAAACGAGGAACTAAGATCCAACTATCATGGCCATTTAATCATTCTCTAATCTTTCGGGAAACACAGTCTTGTCCTTGTTGAACTGGGTCTTCCGATTCAGGACTTGGAACTTCCTTTTTCGCCGTGACTCCCACTTTTCGTCTTGAACAAGTCGTCATCAGGAAAGTCGCTATCGAGTCTTCTCTGTTGGCGTGTGCCTACTGCCATCGTCGCCTGTACTTCTGTTGACCTGGGTCCGTGCGTATCCGTCTGCAAACACCATAACAATACTCGTATCCGACAGCAAGCTACATACGAGTATGTCTGCATTTGCACAGTACCACGTATCCCATCAACTTCGGGTTCGCGAGGTAGCCTATCTCGTCTCGTCGAGATATGTCCGCGCTTACTGGGTCCAACGAACAATTACATAATATAAATTACATACATTGATCCTATGGCCCACGCAGGGGTCGTACATGAATGAACTAGTAAAGCATTTAAACTATGCGGTGTCCCACCGCGCGAATAAATTATTACAAGCATTCACCAACCCAAAAAATCCTCGACATGTCCGAGGCTTATAAAACGACATACATGAATTAAAAAACAAACATACATGCGGGCCATAATTTTCGGATTCAAGAATACCTGAAAACACACTTATTTGCAATTCTAATCTATTATGTGCTACGCCTGTACACAATTAATTCATATATATCACGCAAGTCCTAATTCGAATAGTGCACAAAGTCGAATTAACCTGGGCTCTGATACCAGTTGTTGGGTTTTATTAGGAACGTCGGCAATGTGCACATTCAAATCTATTGAATAATAAATCCTAACGCAGCGGAATCTATAGTTAGGATTAGGACTTACGGTTTAAAAATTTTTTGCCGACTCTGAGCGTTTCTGATTTCCGATGATGGAGATCGTCTGAACACCAAAGTCTAATGGGCAGCTAGACTTGGCCTTTCTCGATTCTAATCGAGTCACCATGGTGCTCCAATCGCCCATCAAGCTCATCAGATTGTTTCGGACCTTCGGTAGGTGAGTCAGACTCCTCGGACCGCTCGAGAACCATCTTGGACTCGAACCGGGACCTCTGGACTGCGCTGGACTGCCTTGGAGTGTACTGGACCGATCTGGTGCGTGCCTGGGCTGCCTGGAAATGCGCTGGGCTCACTTGGATGCTTCTAGGCGGATTTTGCTTGCTGGGCCACGTGTATGAAGGTATTGGGCCGCGAAGACACGAACTTGGGCTGAGATGACACGCTGCATGTAGGCTGGGCCGCACGAGGGCTCAACTCGGGCTTCGCGGGCTGAAGCTGTGAGACGGACGTGGGCTAAAACGCGGGCTGCCAGTTGAGAGGGACATCGGGCCGCGCGCGGGCTGATGCGGGCTAAAAAGCCCGCGTGCCTGGAACAAAATAAAAATGTCTACTATTTACGCAAGGAGATGGGATTGAACCCGCGACGTCGCGCACGGGATAGCGCCTAGAAGACCACTGCGCCACACGCTTTCTTCTCTCCTGGGCTCGCGCGAAAACTGAAGAACCTGAACGCGAGGTGGACACCTGGGCGCGGACTGAAGGCGTGAACAGGACCTGGGCGCGCGGAAATTTGACGGAAAGCCGGGAAATATATTTATTCGACGGGATACGAAATAACAACCTCCGATCTTCTATTGTATGACCTTTACACGATCTCTAATAAATCTTGGTGGAGCGATTTATTAGATTTCCTAAAACCTCTTGATCATCTTCTTATAAGACCCTACAGTGCTAACCGATTTTTCTTTTGAAGAAGAATCTCTCTCTTTCTTTCTCGCTTGAAGAGGCCGAATTTCTCCAGCCCTTCGAGGAGAAAAACGTGTAAAATCTATTCTAAGAGGTTAGGGGACTTGTGTATTTATAGGCTACAATAGGGACCTAAAAGAGGTGCTAAATATGAGCTTATTCCTTAAGGTTTAGGAATCCTTATTATTTTTTATCTCCTTTTCCATCTAGAAGTCCTATTCCTCCTAACCTTCATTACCTTCTAGAAGACTCCATAGTCTCCTAACCCTAGGTAATATTCTAGAAGGAATATTCATCTCCTAATGGAATATAATTAATTCCTAATTCCTAATCTTGGAATTAAATAATAAAACATTCCACTAGAGTAATATTATTGCTCTCCACATTTATCTCCAAATTACAATTAATTTGTTTCCACTGATTAAATATATATATTAATCTAATTGACCGATTTATCTCCCCATGTGTAAGATATAACGTCCGTTGATTAATTAAATTACTGACAAAATAATTAATCAACTTTTTGTTCATTTCCGAAACTAGTACCACTCAGATCCTTAATCATTATGCCGGATAACACATCCGCCTGCAGGGCTTGACATAATATTCATTACTGAGCTCATTTCGGGGACGTCATCAACCCAGTGCACTGGGACACAGTGACCGTAAATAATTTATAACGGCACATCATATAAACACACTTATTTACCAAAATACCGAGTATGTCATACTAGCAAAATAGGAATCACCCTTGATAAATCAAATAAATAAGTAATGAATACATATGCCCATTTTATATTATCTTACAGCTTTGGAGTACACATCAATTACTAAAGGTCTAGATTACAACAAAGATCAGTGAGTCTCATAATCTTATCCTTCTGTGGTCCTGTTCAACACTTATCATATGTGCTAGTGTAATTCTCCAGTCAAAGACCAACTGAATCAAGAATACAGTACAGTCTTTATCCAAGAGGGGTCTCACTGCCTGTCTAGACTGGAACGAATAGTTTAGTCTTACAAGGAACCGATAGATGATCTTTCTGTTCGAAACACTTCGAACCACACTATCTCAATGTAAGACAAGGAGTATGATTGCATAAATAAATAAACTGCAAACATATGTACTTTGACCGAAACGTGATGGCCAAGTTAAAATGGAATTGCTAGAATCTCCAAAACCGAGCTTTTACAACTTACTTTTAACATACTGGATACTCATTTGCATGGTCACAACCGAGCGAATGAGACTGAAGGTGGCTCGAATTCAAAGAGGGTGCCCAGGCTAAGACGCATGAGCAGGGGTCTGCTGTGGGTCCGTGCAATCGGGCCGGATTAAGCGTCTTTTCCAAGGAAAGGGATGCGCCGATCCATCAGGATGGTTCGAATACCTACCTTAGGATCGACCCGTCCAGAGCTGCACGAGCCAAACGGATGAGGGGTGTGGCGGATGACTGGTTCGTTCGATTAAAGTCTGTGGGTAACTCACACGCCCCTAACCTCGAAAATTGGCCACTGCATGTGCTCGATTCGGCCATGGTGCCGCTACTGGGTTGGGATGCACCCATCGAACAAGTTGCTCAGGCTCTCTCTTTGATAGAAAAACTAGAACATGCGACCGGTAATCTCGGCCGTGCGCTTTGCACGCAAGCAGCGACAATGGCGGAGTTCTGGAAGATGAGCAATAATCTCGCCTGACTAATTGACGACCATGCTACATGTAAGGACAAGATTTATGCATTGCAAGACGATGTTAAGCGTGTTGAGGTCTTGAAGACCAAAATTGTGGAGCTCGAGGGTGAGTTGAAGGTGGTCAAGCTTGAGGAGGAGAAGCTGATCACGCAAATTGAGGATGCCGCAAAACTGTTGAAGGATATGGAGCAGAGACTGTTGTCAATCGAACAGGAGAACGATGCCGCGGTGGCCGAACAAAAAAGTCTTGAGACCGAACTGGCGGAGGTGGTCGACCCTCGGGGTTCTTATGACAAGGGTTTCGAGAGGGGCCGTCAGGCCGGTCTGAACGAGTATAATAAAACTGAGCGCTATCTTGCGGATATTGATTTGAATGCGGCCCTAAGTCTGAACTGGGCGGTGCATGTTATGGAAGAGGGCGGCAAGAGCTTGGACGACATCAGAGCCATTCAGGACCTTAAGTTCGCACGTCTCAACCTTCCGGACAAGATGAAAATCGATGCCCTGGTAGAGGACAACGATGAAAAGACGTACGATAGCAGGCGAACGGGCGGTGAAACTTCAAAATCGATCGCGGGTACTACTGCTGCCAGTCTGAATGTAGTCGTGGACGTTTGAATTGAAGGGACAGAAGAAAACGAAGCTGACGCTGACATCGGATAAGACCGTATTGCTTGACTGCATGTCGGCTCTCTTCCTCTACTTGGGTGGTTGTCGAACTTTAAGTTTGCTTGACTTTATGAAAATTACATTCGTTTTCCCGGGGATGGTTTTCTTTAGAGATGGTTTATTCCTCGTTTGGTGGGTTTGTTTGGACAATTTCATTATGCTTGTTTTACCTTTGAATGATTATGCGTGTATTTGGGTCGGTTTACGCCTTTTGATGAATGTGAAGCTTTTTATTTCCTGAATGTTTATGAATGTGTTCGTGTTGCGAATTTAACTCGTTTAGTGTTTTCTCATTTTAGCCGAGCAAGTAAAAATCGTTTAATTTTTTTATCTTTAATCGAACAAACCAATGCTGCTCGATCCTTTTGAGCTTTTGGGCTTCTTTCTTTTTTAGGCAGATTGTTTTCGCTGGACTAATTAAAGTTGTTCGGTCTTTTTTACCCTGTCTCGTTCAATTTATGCCGGGTGAGTTCTCGTCATCCAGAAATTTTACCCTAACTGGGTCCGTTTTACCCTTATGGGGTCTCGTAAGTTTACGCCAGGCAAATTTACATTGTCCGGTCGTTTTACCTTAATGGGGTTTCGTAAGTTTACGCCGGAGAAACTTATGTTGTCTGGACGTTCTACCCTAATGGGGTCTGGTAAATTTATGTAGCGTCCCATTCGTTTATTATAATTTTCTGAATATTATATTATTATTTTAGTATTATTGATTATTTTCCTTTGCATTATTTATTTGCCGGTTATGATATTAACTGCTTGTCTCTTTCATCTGTTTAATTATTTAAATACTATGTGGCATTATCTGTGTGAATTTATGTGTTTATTTATCTGTATTAGATTTATTAGAATTTATTTTGTTTGGATTTAAACTATTTCGGCGATTTTCGATTTAAATGCGTAAACCGATTTTTAATCCATTTCGACTGGTTTTCGAGCCATTGCGATCCGAACTTCGAGTATTACCTGTTGGCCCATACAGTTGCAAATTTCAGGCCAAACAAAACCTTTTATCCGACCCTATATGTTTGATGTGAGTTATTTCTACCATAGTTAAATATTAGTCTTATTTTGAATTGATAATTCAAAGAAAGTCTATGCATCTAATGTACCAGCCTTACACTTTTTTCTTATGGCCGTTAAGCCTCTCATAAATCAGCTATTAGTGGCTCTTAATTATGGCAAATAAATCTATTTTAGTGGCCTCATCAATTTGGAATTTTTCCCTTTTTAATTCCCCAGCACCACAGGTTTTTTTTTTTATCTTTTCTATAGCTTTAGAATTCTGAAATTCATACCAGAGGAAAGAGTTTGGAGAAAATTCATAACATCATTCACCATCATCACCTCAATTTCCCCGTCAAGTCGTCCTCCACACAATTTTTTTTTCCGGTGACTGCAATCACCGAACATCATCAAAGTTCCGGTGAGTATATCCTCCCTGAACCGCACGCAACTACATCATCGTGTTCACGCGAAACCGTGCCGAGGCCGTGCTGTTCAGTTTCCCCGCAGCCGGCAACCGACATCCGCCGGAGCAAACGCAACATTCACGGTCCATTCGTCGAGCTTCAGACGTCCGTTCGTTCATCCATTGTTTGTCGTTCTGTCAGATTGGCTCGTAGATTCCGTGAAGTACGGTATATTGGCCGATCCCTTTTCCGTTATATTATGTTCATACTCACGTCTTAATTCGTTTGAGTATATTCGTACGCGTTGAATCGTTTCTCGTCGTTTGAGTTAAATTATTTATCGGCTCTTTTGTTGGGTTGTGTTTTCGTGAATTTGAAGTGGATACCGGAACTCTTGATTTTGAGAATTGAGCCTTCAGTCGCTGAGGTTAAATCATTTTACTTATATGATGTCGGCTTGCATGTGTGTGTTTTATTTCAGCAGTACTGTTCTTGAAAATTTTTATCATTTTGATTTGGGTTGTTTATTTAATTTGAGATTGAAGAAGTTTTGAATTGTTGTTCTATGTACAAATTTTCTAGGCTATAGTACCATTTTGAATTTGATGTGTTCAAAATTTAGAAGTAATGGGATCACTTTTTTTTATTTCAAACAATCTGTGTTATATTAATATAAATCTTTTGGTGTGTAGTGCAGAAAGAGAAAACCACATTCAGTGTTCTAAAAATTTTGTTAGCTTGATCATGAAGACTTTTGAAATTAAACTTTAATTCATTAACATTGGAATTTTTTAAATGTATTTTTTTATTGTGAGTTGGACTTCCATTTTGTGTAGGAATCAGTTATGGGATACTGATTTTTTCTTCTGAATCATTATTATGGAGATTAAATAATTTGAGGAGTATATATATGCTTAGGAAGCTAATTATTAGGCTTAGGAGCGTGTGTATAAGTTTTATGTGTCTGTATGGTGTAATTTTGATCGTTTAATGTAAACTGCTATAGGAGTATTAATTATCGGGTATAAATAATTTTTCAAATGTTTTCTCTAAACTCCGAGGGTTCCAAAGTCCGCAAAATTCTACGAGCTACTTAGTCGACGCTTCTTTTTCGACTAAGTATGAATTCTCATTTTGAATTCCCGATTTCCAAGATAAATATTTTGAAAATATTATCTTGAATAAATTGTAGGTTTTTGAGGAGTCGAGCCTCAGCCTACCAACAGCTAACTGTTAGTTCAACTACTAAGCTAATCAGGTGGGTACAATTTGTGTATCTATAATTATCGCATTTCGTTATTTCGTATAAATGTTCGTCTCGATAACTTTAGTATGCCTAAGAACCCTAGTCTAGTGTGTTACACCGCCAGGGGCGTCTCGCCTATAGTGCCTTTGATGAATGCGAAAATAGTGAGAGGTCACCTGATCCGTGTGTGAGTTTCGGGGGGTGACGCCCTGATCCGTGTGATGTTCGGGGGGGTCTTTTTGGCTCCACTGTCTCCCGGAAAGAATCCCTTAGCCCATGTCGAGCTGGGGTGGGAATGTTTCCGGTTACACCTTGTCGATGTCTGATCGGAAGGTTGTTGTATGTACATAGGAGGTTTTGCGATAGGGCCAATTAGGGAGTTAGACCTGGATTCTATGCATACTTCGATTATTGTTTTGGATCTTTATGCGAGATAGACTTATGCGATATTGGTGAGCATAGTGGTTTTGCTCACCCCCATTATTGTTTTGTCCTCTAGTTTTCCTCTTCCTATCTTTAGGTTGAGCGTTGTTGGCGGCGGTGGCGAGAGACGAGCAAGTGGTGGTCTTTGGATTGTCATGTCTTTGCTTCCGCTTTATCTATTTTTTTTATATGTTGGATTATTACTTATAGATTATTATGCTTCCGTTTTAACTTTTGAAATGTCGTTGGAATCATGATGTTTTGGATTAGTTTTGAAAACTTATGAATGATTTGATTTAATTATTATAATTAATAGACTGCATGTTTAGAACCATCGTGGATGTCTAAATTGTTTACCTTGTTAGTTGATTTAAGTAGCGCCCATTAAGGTAAAGTATTAAATTAAAATTTTTGCAAAAATTTTACTCTGATTTTCATTAATAAATCTAGCAAATTCTTTAAATTAAAACAGGGCGTTACAGTATGGTATCAGAGCTAGTCTGCGTTTCTGTAGACTATCTCTAGTGTTTTTGTGTTAATGACCGTTCACCACTCGCTTCGTCTCGCCGTGCCAACTCGAGGTATGAGTTTTGTTTATTATTCATATTATTGGGGCTTAGGACTACCCACCACATTATGTAATGAATTCTAGTGTTGAGCTATGAACTCTAGAATTGATAATTTTTGTCTGTGCTAAACTCTTCGAATTATTCAATGTAGAGCTATGGCTAGACGCAATGCTCGCAACAGGCAGCCCTCTCCGTCTCTGTCCCCGCCTCCTTCGCCTCGTCAGCATGCTCTTCCTGATCCAGACCG
>CACSLK010034598.1:30647284-30662755 GCA_902706635.1 Striga hermonthica
TGTATGTACATAGGAGGTTTGCGATAGGGCCATATAGGGAGTTAGACCTGGATTCTATGCATACTCTATTTATGGATTTGGATCTTTATGCGAGATAGACTTATGCGATATAGGTGAGCATAGTGGTTTTGCTCACCCCCATTATTTGTTTTTGTCCTCTTGTTTCCTCTTCCTATCTTTAGGTTGAGCATTGTTGGTGGCGGCACTGAGAGACGAGCAAGTGGTGGTCTTTGGATTGTCATGTCTTTGCTTCCGTTTTATCTATTTTTTTTATATGTTGGATTGTTACTTATGGATTACTATGCTTCCGCTTTAACTTTTGAACATGTCGTTAGAATCATGATGTTTTTGATTAGTTTTGAAAACTTATGAATGATTTGATTTGATTATTATAATTGATAGACCGCATGTTTAGAACCATCGTGGATGTCTAAATTGTTTACCTTGTTAGTTGATTTAAGTAGCGCCCGTTAAGGTAAAGTTTTAAATTGAATTTTTGCCAAAATTTTTCTCTGATTTTCATTAATAAATCTAGCAAATTCTTTAAAATAAAACGGGGCGTTACAGTATGGTATCAGAGCTAGTCTGCGTTTCTGTAGACTACCTCTAGTGTTTTTGTGTTAATGACCATTGACCACTCGCTTCGTCTCGCCGTGCCAACTCGAGGTATGAGTTTTGTTTATTGTTCATATTATTAGGGCTTAGGACTACCCACCACATTATGTAATGAATTCTAGTGTTTGAGCGTTGAATTCTAGAATTGATAATTTTTGTATGTGCTAAACTTTTCGGATCATTCAATGTAGAGCTATGGCTAGACGCAATGCTCGCAATAGGTAGCCATCTCCGTCTATGTCCCCGCCTCCTTCGCCTCGTCAGCATGCTCCGCCCGATCCAGACCGAGATTTTCCGAGGCTTATTATTCAGTTCCAGGGCATGCATCCGCCTACCTTCACGGGGACTGAGAGTCCCACTGCCGTGTTGGAGTGGATGAAGGAGTTGGAAAAGATCTTCTCTGTGCTCCCTCTCACTCAACCACAGCACGTCGCTCTGGCTGGCTTTCAGATGAAGATGGACACTTCAGACTGGTGGATTGATTACTGGGCCTTAAGGCAAGAGGCTGAGCATGAAGCTCTCACCTGGGAGCTTATGAAGGATATCGTCCGAGACAAATTCCTTCCCCAGAGTTTCCGTGATCGCATGGAGCAGCAGTTTTGGCATCTTCAACAGGGGAACGCTAGTGTGGACGAGTATACGCGCAATTTCACTCGCATGAGCATCTTCGCTGGCGAAATGGTGAATACCGATGCGAAGAAAGCCCGCAAATATCTGAAGGGGCTGAATCAGCGAATTCGCGAGCTTGTAGGGAGCCATGGAGCAATGCCTTATGCCGATACTGTTCTGCGAGCTCAAGAGGTTGAGAGTTGTTTGATTCCGATAGCTCCAGCGCCCTCCTATTATCATGCTTCTCAGACCACTCAGACTGCACCATCGCTCATCTCTCAGCCACCTGTCATTCCTCAGATTTCTTACCAGTATCCTGCCCCGTTCACTTCAGCTCCCCTGTCCTCTAGCTCCAGCAAGAGGAAGAATGATCAGCAGAATCGCAAGAAGGGCAAGCGCCCTAACCATGGCCATCGCCAGCATCAACAGCAATTTGTGGCCCAGAATGTTCAGCCCATCCAGCAGTTTCCGGCAGGACCGCCACCATGTGGAGCGTGCGGACGGGTCCATGAAGCCAACATGTGTCGCGCTGCCGACGTGACTTGTTTCAACTGCCAGAAGAAGGGCCATTACTCCCGTTCCTGCCCCGAACCCCGAAGGCCAAATCAGCCCCAGCCTCATCAGCAGCAGCAGCAGCGAGCCCCAGCCCGAGTTTATGCCATTACTCAGGCAGAGACAGCCAACAATGCAGGTTCAATGTCTGGCATGCTATCTTTATCGAATGTGCCTATCTATGCTTTATGTGATACTGGGGCCACGCATTCTTTTATCTCTCGTGAATGCCTGGAGACACTGGGAATCCGTAGTGTTAGTAGAGTCGATGCTCTCGAGGTTTGTTTAGCTTCGCGAAAAACGATCTCTACCGATACGATGGTACAGGGACTTGAAATTTCAATTGGAGGTCGAACGTTTGAGGCAGATGCTTATATCATTGATATGCGGGATTTCGACGTCATCCTTGGTATGGACTGGCTTACCCACTACCGTGCTGACATTCGGTGCTTAGAGAAGGAGGTCACGCTTCACCCAACTGATGGAGAGTCGATCGTGTTTTACGGCGCCAAGTCGAGGACCGTGCCGAAAGTTATTTCCTCCTTGAAGGCCATGAAGGGAATAGCAAAGGGTAGTTGCCAAGGCTACCTAGTGAGCATGATCAGAGAAGGGGAAGAGAAGAAGCCATCACCGGGGGATGTATCAATTGTATGTGAGTACCCCGATGTTTTTCCCGACCAGTTGCCAGGTGGACCGCCCAACAGACAAGTTGAATTCACCATTGACTTGCTGCCTGGAGCTGGACCCGTCTCGAAGGCCCCTTATCGAATGGCACCGAAGGAGTTACAAGAACTCAAGACGCAAATCCAGGAGCTGTTGAACCCTGGTTTCATCCGACCAAGTGTTTCACCCTAGGGAGCGCCCGTGCTGTTTGTGAAGAAGAAGGATGGTTCGATGCGCATGTGCATTGATTATCGTGAGTTGAACAATTTGACGGTCAAGAACAAGTACCCCTTGCCGAGAATTGAGGATCTCTTTGATCAGTTGAGAGGAGCCAATGTCTTCTCCAAGATCGATCTGCGGTCTGGTTATCATCAGTTGAAGATCAAGGAGTCCGACGTCTCGAAGACCGCCTTCCGAACTAGGTACGGTCATTACGAGTTCGTGGTCATGCCGTTTGGGTTGAGTAATGCCCCTGCGGTGTTCATGGACTTGATGAACCGTGTTTTCCATCCGTACCTGGATCGCTTCGTCATCGTCTTTATCGACGACATCTTGGTGTATTCTCGGGATTTAGAGGAGCATAAAGAACATTTGAGGATTGTGCTAGAGACCCTTCGTCGGGAGAAGCTCTACGCGAAATTCTCGAAGTGTGAGTTCTGGCTGGATAGAGTGGCTTTCTTAGGCCATATCGTCACGGCTCGTGGAATCGAGGTAGACCCAGGAAAGATTGAGGCCGTCAGTAAATGAGAGACACCAAAGAATGCTAGTGACATCCGCAGTTTTCTAGGACTGGCAGGATATTATCGGCGTTTTATCGAGGGATTCTCGAAGGTGGCCCAATCGCTGACGAACTTAACCAAGAAGAACATCAAGTTCGTGTGGAGCCCTCAGTGTGAGTCGAGTTTTCTGGAGTTGAAGAGGAGACTCACGTCTGCGCCAGTGTTGACTATACCGGACCCGACTTTGGAGTTCACTATTTATAGCGATGCTTCGAAGATGGGTTTGGGTTGTGTGTTGATGCAGAAAGGGAAGGTCGTGGCTTATGCATCGAGGCAGTTGAAGCCTCACGAGGTGAACTATCCGACCCATGACTTGGAACTTGCCGCAGTGGTTCATGCGCTTAAGATCTGGAGGCACTATCTCTACGGAGGCAAGTGCGAGATTTTCACGGACCACAAGAGTTTGAAATACATCTTCACACAGAAGGAGCTCAATATGAGGCAGAGGCGTTGGTTAGAGCTCGTGAAGGACTATGATTGCACAATTAGCTACCATCCAGGGAAAGCTAATGTGGTCGCCGACGCGTTGAGTCGGAGGAACCACGGTGCGCTGAACTTCATCATATCTCGGGAGGAAGAGTTAGTCCGAGACTTCGAACGACTGAAGTTAGAGATCGTGAAGTCCACTCTGAGAACTAGTGGTGTGCTGGCATCATTAGTTGTGAGGCCGACTTTGCGAGAGAGGATTATATCCGAGCAGCCAAACGACCGATTCCTTTGTCGGATGAGGGAATTGGCTTTAGCTGGACGGATTGGAGGTTTCGCGGTTTCAACTGACGGTGCTTTACTCTTCGAGGGGCGACTTTGTGTACCGAAAGTTTGGGAGCTGCGACACGAGATTCTGAAGGAGGCTCATAGCGCTCCTTATTCTGTTCACCCTGGTAGCACGAAGATGTATCAGGACTTGAAGAAGACCTTTTGGTGGCGTGGTATGAAGCGCCAAGTAGCGAGATTTGTGAATAGCTGTTTAGTGTTTTAGCAAGTGAAGGCTGAACACCAGAAACCGAGAGGTCTTTTGGGTCCGCTTGAGATTCCCATGTGGAAATGGGAGTGCATTACCATGGATTTTGTGGTAGGTTTACCGAGGTCGAGGAAGGGACACGATTCTATCTGGGTGATTGTGGATCGACTTACGAAGTCTGCCCACTTCTTGCCCGTCCGAACGACGATGAAGGCCAGTGATTACGCCAAGTTGTTCGCAGATGAGATTGTTAAACTTCATGGAGTTCCCTTGGAGATTGTGTCCGACCGAGACGCGAGGTTCACTTCTCAGTTCTGGAGGACTCTGCACCGAGCCATGGGGACGAGGTTGGAGTTCAGTACAACTTTTCATCCTCAGACAGATGGTCAGTTAGAGCGGACGATCCAGTACTTGGAGGATATTCTTAGGGCTGTGGTCTTGGACCGTAGCCTAACTTGGGAGGATTCGTTGCCATTGGTTGAGTTGGCTTATAATAATAGTTATCATTCCTCTATAAAGATGGCACCGTATGAGGCTTTGTACGGGCGAAAGGTTCGAACTCCCATTTACTGGGATGAAGTTGGAGAGAGGAAGATTATGGGCCCGGAGTTCATTCGCACGACTTCGGCTCAGGTTGATGAGATCCGGAAGAGGATCAAGTCTGCTCAGGAGAGGCAGAAGGTTTATGCCGACCGTAAGAGGCAAGAGCATGAATATGTCGTTGGTGATCATGTCTTCCT
The DNA here is from genome assembly GCA_902706635.1 of Striga hermonthica. Taxonomy (NCBI): domain Eukaryota; kingdom Viridiplantae; phylum Streptophyta; class Magnoliopsida; order Lamiales; family Orobanchaceae; genus Striga; species Striga hermonthica. The sequence goes on from CACSLK010034598.1 coordinate 30,652,204, forward strand.
GAAGGTCTCGCCCATGAAGGGTGTGATTCGCTTCGGGAAGAAAGGGAAGCTTAAGCCTCGCTATATCGGGCCTTTTGAGATCCTTGCTCGAGTCGGAGACTTGGCGTATCGGCTAGCTTTGCCACCAGACTTGTCGGGAGTGCACGATGTGTTTCATGTCTCCATGCTGCGTAGATATGTACATGATCCCGACCATGTGGTGGACTTCGGCGAGCTGCAGGTCGAGCGAGACCTCACCTATGAGGAGGTGCCGGTTGCCGTACTGGATCGGAAGGTCCATCAGCTGAGGAACTGGGCAGTGAGTTTGGTGAAGGTGCTATGGAGCCGACACGACGAGACCGAGGCGACTTGGGAGATCGAGGCTGAGCTTAGGAGGAAGTATCCGAACTTCGTCTTTTGATTCCTTTTTGTACTCTTTTGTTTTCTAGTTGGATTGTTTTTCTTTCGAATTCCGAGGTCGGAATTCCTTTTTAGGTGGGTAGATTGTAGCGTCCCATTCGTTTATTATAATTTTCTGAATATTATATTATTATTTTAGTATTATTGATTATTTTCCTTTGCATTATTTATTTGCCGGTTATGATATTAACTGCTTGTCTCTTTCATCTGTTTAATTATTTAAATACTATGTGGCATTATCTGTGTGAATTTATGTGTTTATTTATCATTATTAGATTTATTAGAATTTATTTTGTTTGGATTTAAACTATTTCGGCGATTTTCGATTTAAATGCGTAAACCGATTTTTAATCCGTTTCGACTGGTTTTCGAGCCATTGCGATCCGAACTTCGAGTATTACCTGTTGGCCCATACAGTTGCAAATTTCAGGCCAAACAAAACCTTTTATCCGACCCTATATGTTTGATGTGAGTTATTTCTACCATAGTTAAATATTAGTCTTATTTTGAATTGATAATTCAAAGAAAGTCTATGCATCTAATGTACCAGCCTTACACTCTTTTCGTATGGCCGTTAAGCCTCTCATAAATCAGCTATTAGTGGCCTCTAATTATGGCAAATAAATGTATTTTAATGGCCTCATCAATTTGGAATTTTTCCCTTTTTAATTCCCCAGCACCACACGTTTTTTTTTTATCTTTTCTATAGCTTTAGAATTCTGAAATTCATACCAGAGGAAAGAGTTTGGAGAAAATTAATAACATCATTCACCATCATCACCTCAATTTCCCCGTCCAGTCGTCCTCCACACAATTTTTTTTCCGGTGACTGCAATCACCGAACATCATCAAAGTTCCAGTGAGTATATCCTCCCTGAACCGCACGCAACTACATCATCGTGTTCACGCGAAACCGTGCCGAGGCCGTGCTGTTCAGTTTCCCCGCAGCCGGCAACCGACATCCGCCGGAGCAAACGCAACATTCACGGTCCATTCGTCGAGCTTCAGACGTCCGTTCGTTCATCCATTGTTTGTCGTTCTGTCAGATTGGCTCGTAGATTCCGTGAAGTACGGTATATTGGCCGATCCCTTTTCCGTTATATTATGTTCATACTCACGTCTTAATTCGTTTGAGTATATTCGTACGCTTTGAATCCTTTCTCGTCGTTTGAGTTAAATTATTTATCGGCTCTTTTGTTGGGTTGTGTTTTCGTGAATTTGAAGTGGATACCGGAACTCTCGATTTTGAGAATTGAGCCTTCAGTCGCTGAGGTTAAATCATTTTACTTATATGATGTCGGCTTGCATGTGTGTGTTTTATTTCAGCAGTACTGTTCTTGAAAATTTTTATCATTTTGATTTGGGTTGTTTATTTAATTTGAGATTGAAGAAGTTTTGAATTGTTGTTCTATGTACAAATTTTCTAGGATATAGTACCATTTTGAATTTGATGTGTTCAAAATTTAGAAGTAATGGGATCACTTCTTTTTATTTCAAACAATCTGTGTTATATTAATATACATCTTTTGGTGTGTAGTGCAGAAAGAGAAAACCACATTCAGTGTTCTAAAAATTTTGTTAGCTTGATCATGAAGACTTTTGAAATTAAACTTTAATTCATTAACATTGGATTTTTTTTAAATGTATTTTCTTATTGTGAGTTGGACTTCCATTTTGTGTAGGAATCAGTTATGGGATACTGATTTTTTCTTCTGAATCATTATTATGGAGATTAAATAATTTGAGGAGTATATATATGCTTAGGAAGCTAATTATCAGGCTTAGGAGCGTGTATATAAGTTTTATGTGTCTGTATGGTGTAATTTTGATCGTTTAATGTAAACTGCTATAGGAGTATTAATTATCGTGTGTAAATTACTTTTCAAATGTTTTCTCTAAACTCCGAGGGTTCCAAAGTCCACAAAATTCTACGAGCTACTTAGTCGACGATTCTTTTTCGACTAAGTATGAATTCTCATTTTGAATTACCGATTTCCAAGATAAATATTTTGAAAATATTATCTTGAATAAATTGTAGGTTTTTGAGGAGTCGAGCCTCAGCCTACCAACAGCTAACTGTTAGTTCAACTACTAAGCTAATCAGGTGGGTACAATTTGTGTATCTATAATTATCGCATTTCGTTATTTCGTATAAATGTTCGTCTCGATAACTTTAGTATGCCTAAGAACCCTAGTCTAGTGTGTTACACCGCCAGGGGCGTCTCGCCTATAGTGCCTTTGATGAATGCAAAAACAGTGAGAGGTCACCTGATCCGTGTGTGAGTTTCGGGGGGTGACGCCCTGATCCGTGTGATGTTCGGGGGGGTCCTTTTGGCTCCACTGTCTCCCGGAAAGAATCCCTTAGCCCATGTCGAGCTGGGGTGGGAATGTTTCCGGTTACACCTTGTCGATGTCTGATCGGAAGGTTGTTGTATGTACATAGGAGGTTTTGCGATAGGGCCAATTAGGGAGTTAGACCTGGATTCTATGCATACTTCGATTATTGTTTTGGATCTTTATGCGAGATAGACTTATGCGATATTGGTGAGCATAGTGGTTTTGCTCACCACCATTATTGTTTTGTCCTCTTGTTTTCCTCTTCCTATCTTTAGGTTGAGCGTTGTTGGCGGCGGTGGCGAGAGACGAGCAAGTGGTGGTCTTTGGATTGTCATGTCTTTGCTTCCGCTTTATCTATTTTTTTTATATGTTGGATTATTACTTATAAATTATTATGCTTCCGTTTTAACTTTTGAACATGTCGTTGGAATCATGATGTTTTGGATTAGTTTTGAAAACTTATGAATGATTTGATTTAATTATTATAATTGATAGACTGCATGTTTAGAACCATCGTGGATGTCTAAATTGTTTTCCTTGTTAGTTGATTTAAGTAGCGCCCATTAAGGTAAAGTATTAAATTAAAATTTTTGCAAAAATTTTACTCTGATTTTCATTAATAAATCTAGCAAATTCTTTAAAATAAAACGGGGCGTTACAATTTACGTCGGACAAATTTATGTTGTCCGGTCGTTTTACTCTAACGAGTCCGTTTACACTAATGGGGTCGCTTTACTATACACCAGACAAATTAATGTTGTCCGGTCGCTTTACCCTTATCGGGCCCGTTTGAAATGAAAGCAAAAGAATATTTTATTGATAATATTTCTTCAAATACATTGCATTCCAGGGATACATTAGTTGAGTTCCATCTAAGTACTTTAGCTGGTAGGCCCCACTTCTGAGTACGGTGTCTACTTGGTACGGACCCTCCCATTTTGGTTTCAGGGTGATATAGCCCTATTATCATAGTCCGGTTCAAGTGCTAGTCACTCAACTAAATAAATACTGTTGACGACATCATGGAGTCGACGTTGTCGAAGTCGACTCGGCCCATCAGCCATCCGAGGATCGCCATTAACCCGACAACAATCCCGAGACGATTTTATCAAGTCGACTTGTGATAAGTCGACTTCTTCCATAAAAGACGAGTAGGCGTAACTGAATGCCCGCAATACACATACGACTTTAGGTCGATTGGACAGTATCCAAAGTCGACTTAAAGAGACCTCCGACGACTCGATACACTTGAATACAACACAGGGAAAATATCCAAGTGAGACTGAGCTTACATAGGATAAGAAGGAATCTCAATGCTGACTCAGGAGTGCGCAGAATACGAATCGACTGGGGTATTTTGGACACTTCATGTAAGCCGGCCAGGGCATTTCAGGTACTTCAAGTAAGTGTTTCCACTCCTATATAAAGGAGCTGAGGTAACTCCAAACCCTAACTCTTCATTCTCTACTCATTTTCCAACTGCTGTTCCTACTGAGCAGAGATCATCTTCACCACTTTCACTGACTTGAGCGTCGGAGGCTCTTCACCGAAAACACTTCTGGTGTTGAGTTCTTGCAGGTGTTCGCAGCGGTTCAAGGATGATTTGGAGCTAATTCGAACAGATCGGAGCTCATTTACACCGGTTCACTCCAAATCTAGGAGAAGACCCATCAAATTGGCGCCGTCTGTGGGGAGTTCTTGAAGGAAGTAAGAGCTTTGCATCTAGTTCTAGTCTGTTTGACATGGCAGAGAAGGAGGGACTGTCGAGAAATCTAAACGAGGACTTCAGGGCAACATGGACGGATATGCGGCCGCCGTCGATTCCTGGCCCTAGACCACCACTCCAAGTGCTCGGGTTCCCACCGTTTGGAGGACACGTGCTGTCGGGAGTGCGTATGGAGGAAGAAACACCCATCACACCACCTGGGGTAAAGATTCCAAGCTAACACAAGGAGGATCTAGCCAGACGAAGGCCGCAGATACGGGAGTCGGCAGGCATGAATCGGCCAAAACAACTTTGAGCTTGGGAAAGCAGCCTGGGATGTTGGAGCAAGGGGCAAGACCACCACCCCAAGTCGAGGAGCAAACGATGACCATGACGAGGAACGTGATGAAAAGGATTATTGCGGAAGCGGTGGTAGCTAAAATCAAGCAGGTGCAGGTCGAGCAGCCCAGGGTCGAGCTACCACTTAACGACCGCGAACAACAGGCCCAGTCCAATAAGAGGCAGATCAGGAGAGCGGAAGAGGAAGCATTATCTATCAGGACTGTTAACCCGCAGGCGAGAGATGAAACATTGGAGCAATTGTTGGCCCAAGTTCGCGATTTGCAGGCTCGAGTCGAGGGACGAAAAACTGGAGGCTCAAGGGGACACCCTTTCTCGCAACACATTCTGGACGCCGACTTACCGCAAAGCTTTCGTGATCTAAACATAAGTTATGACGGGTCGACTGATCCATCTCGTCATTTGAGGAGTTTTGAAAATATGGCGGTCCTGCATCGTTATAATGACCCAGTGCAATGTCGAGCCTTTTTGACGACCTTACGAGGTTCTGCCCAGGACTGGTTCCATAAATTGCCATCAGGAGCCATCAAAGATTTCGATGGGTTTAGCTCGAGTTTTCTTAACCAATTTGCAAGTGTCAAACCCCAAGAGAAGTCGTATCTAACCTTGATGGGCATACAACAGAAAGAAGGCGAGTCGATGCGAGATTATGTAGCAAGGTACACATGGGCGTGCATCGAGGTGCCCAGGGCGTCGGAGGAGATAAAGGCGGGAGGTTTGACTCGAGGGTTGCTACCGGGCTTATGCAGGAATTCTTTGGCAAAGCGCCCGGGTAGAACGTTTGATGAAGTACTGGGAAGATGTGCGAAGTACATGAATGTCAAGGAGGCAGAAGCCGACTTCTTGCAAACGGCTAGAACAAGTAAAGCTGCCTCTCGGGATGAGCGGAGGGAGAAGAAGAGTTCCTAGACTGGGGAAAGAAAAGGGTCCCCACAAGGAGAAAGAGAAGGCGATCTAGGGGTTGCAGGCCGACTCATTAAACTCCTTTGGCGGCTCCCCAATCAAGTATTCTGGAAGTCATGGAAAGAGAGATTCGCGACAATGTGGTGAGATGGCCCAAGACGAGGAATGACGGACCGACGAAGCCTAAAAGCAATCTATACTGCCGATTTCATTAGGATTATGGGCACAATACCGATGATTGTAGACACCTTAAAGACGAGATCGAGAGGTTGATAAAAGCGGGCCATTTGAAAGAATTCATATATAAAGATCGGGAAAAGTCGAACAGGAGAAAAAAAAGGAGCAGGAGCCCTCGCAAGAGGGCGAGAACGCCTGAAAAAGAGGAACTTCCTCAGAAAAGGGGGGTCATTCACATGATTTTGGTGGATCGACTGATGGGGATTCGAATCGAGCAAGGAAAGCGTATGCTCGAGGGCGCCATGGAAAATTCGAGGTACAAAAAGTCGACGAGAACGGTCCAGTAATGACCTTCGGGCCAGCAGATGTGGGAGAGGTCGAGATACCTCACAATGATGCATTAATGATAACTGCCCAAGTATCAGGATATGAAGTGCAGAGAGTGTTTGTCGACACCGGGAGTTCAATGAATGTGATCTTCTATGATTGTCTCAAAAGGATGGAGCTTGACATACAACTTACACCCCTCCACACCTTGTTGTTTGGTTTCAATGGTTCAGAGGTCGCGCCCCTAGGAGAGACTATGCTCGCTGTCATCCTAGGGGAATGTGACTTACGAAAGGTAAAGATGGCAAGATTCGTGGTAGTCGATGTGGAGTCGGCCTACAATGTGATCCTGGGTAGGCCAACGCTCAATGCATTTCAAGTTGTGGTTTCAACTTACCACATGAAGTTGAAATTTCCAGTCGGGGATCGAGTGGGAGAAGCTCGAGGCGACCAAAAGCTGTCGAGGACTTGTTATCAAATCGATGTAAAAAGCAACCAACGGACCGAAGTTAAGGAAGGAAAGAAGCCAATGTCGAGCGAGAAGAGGCCAAGGAGTACCGATCTTGAACCACACGGGGAGTTAATAGAAATACAGATTGGAGAAACGAAGGAACAGACCACTAAGGTCAGGAAAGATCTGGAAGACGAGCTGCGAAATCAACTTATCGCATTACTAAGGGAGTTCAGGGACATATTCGCCTTCACACCCGAGGAGTTGACGGGGATCGACCCCACCATAATGGAGCATAAACTCAACGTCGACCCTCTTAGAAAACCAGTAAAAGAGCGACTCAGACACCATGGTGGAGAAATCGACAAAGCCATTGAGGTCGAGGTGGATAAGTTGCTGCGAGCGGGACATGTCAAAGAAATCCAATTCCCCGAATGGATATCCAACACGGTGATGGTAAGGAAGGCACTAAACAAATGGCGCATGTGCATCGATTTTTGTGACTTCAACTTGGCGTGCCCCAAAGATCATTATCCCTTACCACGAATTGATCATCTAGTCGACTCCACGGCTGGTTGCGAATTGCTAAGTATGATGGATGCATCTCAAGGATACCATCAGATTCTGTTGGCCCCTGAGGATCAAAGTAAGGTGAGTTTTGTGACGAGCAAGGGGACGTATTGCTATGTCGTCATGCCCTTTGGACTTAAGAATGCAGGAGCAACCTACCAAAGATTGATGGATCGTATGTTCAAATCTCAGATCGGATGAATTATTGAAGTATATGTGGACGATATCTTGGTGAAGAGTAAGTCCTCAACTTCACATCCAGATGACTTAAGGGAAACATTTAAAACCCTTAGAGTGTTTGGGATGAATTTGAATTCAAGCAAGTGTGCCTTTGGAGTAAAGGCAGGTCGATTTTTAGGATATATTGTCACAGAGCGAAGAATTGAAGTAAACAGGGAAAAGGTGAAAGCCATACTCGACATGGCCCCACCAAGGAATATAAGAAAGGTGCAAGTCTTGACGGGAAGGATTGCGGGACTAAGCAGGTTCATTGCTCGAGCCGCAGAGAAGAGCTTCCCATTCTTCAAATTGCTCAAAAAGAAGTCGACCTTCTTGTGGAGTGACGAGGCACAGATGGCCTTCGAGAAATTGAAAGAGTTTTTGGGCATGCTACCTTTGTTGACAAAACCCGAGCCAGGTGACGAGTTGGTGCTATATATATTTGTGGGTTCGGTGTCGTTAAGTTCAGTGTTACTACAAGAAGAAGAAGGCGTTCAACAGCCAATTTACTACACCAGTCGAGTTCTCCAGGTTGTGGAGGCGAGATATTCTGAAGTCGAGAAAGCTGCCTTGACACTGGTGATAACGACCAGAAAATTAGGCCATATTTTCTGAATCATGTGGTAGTAGTGATGACAAATTTCCAGCTGGGAGAAACACTGGGTCGACCTATGGTATCAGGTCGGCTCGTATAGTGGGCAGCCGAGTTGAGCGAATACTCCATCAAATACGAGCCAAGACGAGCCATAAAGGCCCAAGCCTTAGCAGATTTTATCCAAGAAGGAACCAAGGGAGAAGAAAAGAAATGGGTCATGCACGTCGACGGGTCCTCGGCAGCTAAAGGGTCTGGTCTCAGAGTCGTCCTCGAGTCACTAGAGGGCAAACAGCTGGACTTTGCCATTAGAATGAGATTTAAGGCCTCAAATAACGAAGCAGAATCCAACTCGCAATTGGTGGCGGAGCGACAGAAATTGTGGCACATTCCGACTCGCAACTTGTTTTTGGACAAGTTATGGGAAGTTGCGAGATTAAGGAAGATCTGATGAAGTATGTCGGGAAAATCCAAAGCTTTGTTCAAGGCCTAGAGAAGTTTGAGCTAATACAAATCCCTCGATAAGAAAACAAGCGAGCAGATTGGCTCGCGAGAATTGCGAGCTCGAATGATGGAAAGATGGGGAGTTCTATCACCACCTTGCATGTGGAAGGAAGCGTGTTGGGCGAGACAATGGAAGTCGAAGAAAAGGACGATTGGAGGAAGTCGATTCACGAACTCCTACAGGGTCAAGTACCTATGGGAGATAAGCAGGAGGCAGAAAGGGTTGCTCGATACCTAAACAAATATTTCGAAGTCGATGGCGTCATGTTCAAAAAGTCTTTGGTTGGGCCCCACTTGCGATGCATCTCTGAAGACGAAGGAACTCATGTCTTGAAAGAAATACATGAAGGATGTTGTGGAGCACATATAGGATCACGAGCTTTTGCAGGCAAAGCCCTGCGAGCAGGGTATTATTGGCCCAAAATGCGAGCAATGTCAGAACAGCTGGTCCAAAAGTGCGAGAAATGTCAACGTCACGGGCAAATCACTCATATCCCTGCCAAATACATGACGACCATCAACACCCCAGTCCCCTTCGTGCAATGGGGAATCGACTTGGTAGGCCCATTGCCAATGGGAACAGGACAGAGAAAGTTCTTAGTGGTCGCTATCGACTATTTTAGCAAGCGGGCCGAAGCGGAACCATTGGCGAAAATCACAGAGAAGAAAATAATTCAATTCCTGTTTAACAACATCTGTTGTCGATTCGGAGTTCCAAAAGTGCTAATTTCTGATAATGAGACTCAGTTCCAGGGGAAGCGAATTCAAGCATGGTGCCTCGACATGGGAATAAAACAAAGATTTGCCTCGATCGCACACCCCCAGGCCAATGTCCAAGTCGAGGTGACTAATCGAACCATTCTCCAAGGGCTGAAGAAGAGGTTGGAGAAGGCATCAGGTGCTTGGGTCGATGAGTTGACAACAGTCCTGTGGGCTTATAGGACGAATCCAAGAAGTTCAACAGGCCAGTCGCCATTTCACATGGTTTACGAAATGGATGCACTCTTGCCTATCGAAGTCGGTTTTGATTCTCATAGGTCGGCATTCTATGAGGAGAAGAAGAACGAGGAAATGATTGAGGAAGCCCTCGACATGTTAGAGAAAGGACGAGAGGAAGCTTGGGTACGATCCATGGAGTATAAGCAAAAAATGCATGTCGCCTTCGACAAAAAAGTCCGAACCAGACGATTTCAGGTGGGCGATCTCGTCCTAAAACGAGCAGACACTCTCAAACAGGTCGGAAAACTCGAAGCTAACTGGGAGGGACCCTACACCATCACAAGGGTGATCGAGAGAGGTGTTGGAACCCATGAGGATCTCGATATGCACAAATCACGGACAAACATTCAACATAAACCTATGCGCAGCGGATCTAAAGGTTTGATGTAGAAAACTTACTGCTTAAAATTTATGTAGATCTGGCTGGCCCGAACAGTTGACCGCAAATCAAATCTTCTCGGAATCGAACAAACTTCACCAATCCAGAAATCTGACGTCACGGCGAAGTCAACGGCGTTGACCGATCGAAAATCGGCCTTCACACGCGCTCCCACGCGCGCGATTGAACTTCAGCTGCTTGAACCTCCCGGTGGCGCGTGACGGCGCGTGCGGCGGAGTCCGACGGCGATCTCGACGGCGAGCTCTTCGTCTCGTCGTCCTGGTCGTCGTGGTATGGTCACTTGCTGGTTTTGGTCTCCGGTTTGGATGTATGATTGGAATCTCTATATACCTTAAGATCTTCTACTGTATTCTCAAACAGCTTTCTAGATCTTGTATCAGTGGAACACAAGAAATAGAAGAACTCCTTGGAAGAGAGAGAGAGAGAGAGAGAGAGAGAGGGGGGGCGGCGTGATTCCCAAGGATGTGGGATTGTTCTGTTCTCTTCCATGAGCCTAATGCTGTATATATAGAGCTACAGTAGGGACCCTAAGGAGAATAAGATAAGGGCTTCCAATATATTAATACTGTGGAGCAACCCCACAATTAATATATTAATAATACTAAAGTC
>CACSLK010034598.1:30699201-30713495 GCA_902706635.1 Striga hermonthica
CGAAAATAAAAGGGGAAAAATTCGAAAAATCGAACCCCCACAAGACTCAAAAAATCGAAACAAAAAAGAAATTCGGCCCCTCAACAAAAGGTAATAACCGAACAAAAATCAAACAAAGGACTAACAAGTTGACACTTCTTTTTTTTTTTTTTTAATGAAATTTCGAAAAAAAAAATTCGAAAATTTCGACTCAAAAAAATAAGAGAAATTCGGTCCCTCAACAAAAGGCAAACCGAAAAAAATAAAAGATAAGATAGACAAAATATCGATCAGCACCTCTCAATGAAAGCACCAATGATGACGGATCGATCTTTTGTCTATACTGGGTTGCGAATAAACGACGCACTCAGGGCCTTTGTTTATTCCCGATAGATGTATCTAGCAGACGCACTCAGGGCCTTCTTCTAGACACTGTGACTTCGAGACGCTCTCAGGGCCTTCTCTCCGACACTGTATGTAAAGACGCACTAATGGCCTTCTTTATCACACGTTAAGAACACAAGGTTCCCCCTCAAAATTGGCTCACCAATTCAATACTCAATTCAAGACCTCTAAAATAATGATGAGGTACATGGGGTATTTATAGTTGTAAAATAAATCTAGTCCTAAATCTAATAGATCTCCTAAATCATGCAAGAATAGAAATCCTAAGTCTAGAAAGCAAATAAATCCTAAACCTACCAAAATACTAATGCTTGGCTTGCACACCAAGCAAATCTAGAATGCTCCCTAATTCATCACATGCTAAAACTCTCGGCCCTCTTGCACGCCCGCCGCCTCACGCATCGCGTCGCACGTTCGCTATTCCTAGTCCTCGGCGGACTCGGCGCCCTGCACGCGGTCACTATTCGCGTGCGCTGTCGCGCGCACATTACTCGTGTCGTCCGTCCCACGTGCGTGCCCGTCACCTCCCAGCACTCCTACGCCCGCTAGGACTCAATCGTCCGCTCCTGCCAGCGCATCACCCGTGTCGCCTAATCCTTTGCAGCTTAGGACTTCACCCGCGTCGCCCATACTCGCGCGCTTGTCGCGCGCCTCGTCCCTGTCGACTTCCTCGCGCGCGTCTTCGCCAACGCCCCAGCCCTCATCGCCTACGGTGCACCCCACCGCGCCTGCTCTTTCGCGCGTTGCGTCCATCGCTCGCGGGCTCCGATCGCCTCCCGCGCATTCCCGTGCGCCCGCTGCGTTGCGCGTACCGCCAACCACCGTGGCCTGCTTGTCTACCGCGCACCCTCTCGCGTCCATCGCATCCGATACCTGGCCCGACACATATTCGCGCGCATCACGGCCCGATGCGCGCCCCACGCCCGATAGCCGATCTTCCTCGACCCTTCTGCCGTCCAGCTCCGTTGGCTCGCCCATTGGCCATGGGTCCCATCCATCCATCCCGATGCAATCACCAACTCTCTAAATCCAACCGTCTTCCATTCTACTCGTACCTCCCCTTCGAGCCACCGTCCTGCGAACTCGCCTTTTCCTCGCACAAGGCTTGCACCAACACTTTTCTTCTTTTGCTTTTGCCTTGCCTTTCCTTCGAGTTCTTTTGATCTTGCACCTCTTAGGCTTCAACCCAGCTTTTGGACCACATCCTTTCGGCCAATCCCTTACACAAGATGGCCGGTGAATAGGACTAGATGGCTTTTCCAACATGTTTTCTAACCATAAAACGAGATCATTGTCATCATCATTGTCGGACTCACCGGGGTTGATGATTACTTCCGTATCAAGCAGCCTGCACGCGAGCGCAGGGCAGCAGCGCTCACGGACAGCACGCGCGCGCGGGCAGGGCTGCCAATGGCGGCTTGGGGATACTTGGAGTGCAAGACAAGTTCAAGATACCTAGTTATTTAGTTTCCTTAATGCTCTATGATATCTAGATTGGTTAGGATACTTAATATTTTATTGCTTTAATAATTCCCTAGGTAGATTAGGACTAGATATATTTTGTGCCTATATAAAGGCCCCTTCCCTATGTTATTCTTCATCATGAAATTTATGAATAGAAATCTGAACTTTTGTTCTTCCACTTTCCTTTAGATTTTCATCAAAATTCTATTGCAATTTTATTTGTTTCAATAGGCGCGGTTGTGGCTAGAGAAACACTATCGGAGATTCAAGGCGCGGGTTAGTGGCTTATCGGCAATCGAAACACACGATCTTCATGATTGGTGCTTTCATTGAGAGGTGTTGATCGTGTGTTTTTCTTCTACCCCATTCCCTTTTTTGTTTTCTTTATTTTTTCGTTCCCCCTATCAAAAAAAAAAAAAATACCATCATCCTCAAAGACGAGTCCTAGAAGCAAAGAGAAGAAAGCCATGGCCAACAAGGAGATGAAGGACACGATCGATAATCTCGACGTTCAGGTCCGAAGTATGAGCGAGGCTATGAATACCCTAGGCGAGGGTCTCGATACCACAAAGGCATCCGTTCGTGAATTGATGGAGATCATGAACCGAAGGTTCGATGAGATGGCACGCAACATGTTGGCGCGCCAATCACCGCCCCGACGGCCCAATCGCGAGAGGCCTGAGCATGAAGGACGCCGCGAGCGTGAGCATGATGATGATCATGAGCGGCGGCGTGAGGATCGAGAGTTTGAATGATGCCATGACCGCGAGCAGCACGAGGAGGAGGAACGGCGGCATGATGAGCGCGAGCAAGAGGAGAACTTCGATCGGCGATCTCAAGCATCCGACTACCATGATCGACCGAGGCCCGCCAAGCCCAAGCTCATGCTGTCTACCTTCAACGGCAACGATCCGGAAGCTTGGCTCAACCGAGCCGTTCAATACTTTGATCTCAACGAGACCGAAGGACATGATCGAGTAAAGTACGCTGCTTATTATCTTGATGGTGAAGCCAACGTGTGGTGGCAGTGGCTTACTAGCGTATACCGGAGCTGACAGCGAGTCATCCGATAGAACGATTTCGAGCGCGAGTTACTCACGCGTTACGGCTCTTCCAACTACCACAATGACGATGAGGTGTTATCACGCATACGACAGACCGGCAGCTTGCGCGACTATCTTAAGGAGTTCGAGCGATTGGCATGTCGCGTACGAGGCTGGCCCGAGACTGCGTTGGTTGGGCCATTTATTGGTGGGCTGAAGTATGATCTAGCCGTGGAGGTTCGCCTAGAGCGACAAGAATCAATGCATGCGGCTATGGAAGTGGCCCGACGCCGAGAAGGTCATCTTGTGGCAACTCGAAGAGGACGGGCAGATGCACGCTACCCTGAGACGCGACGCGCACAACCGGACGCAAGCAATATGTTTCCGAGCGGCCGACCACCTGATAGTTCTCGACCACCAGTCCCGGAGGTTAAGAGACTGTCACCCGAGGAAACAAAGCGCCGATGTGAGAAGGGACTTTGTTTCAAGTGCGACGAGAAATTTACGCTTGGCCATCACTGCAAGCAGGCTTTTTTCATCCACGTAATCGATGATGAAGAGCCCGAGATCGAAGAGGATTGGGAGCAAGAAGTCGAGATTGGGGTTCCCGAAGAGGAGGCCGAAATCTCAATGCACGCAATGGCTGGAACGAGAGGACCGAGGACGATGCGGCTACCAGCATGTGTCAAGGACCGCCGTATAGTCGTGCTCGTAGACAACGGATCGTCGCACAACTTCATCAACGCCGATCTATCTCAAAAGTTAAAGTTGCCAACGAAGAGGTTCGAACCATTTGAAGTCCAAGTAGCCAATGGAGAACGGCTAACGTGCTCGGAGGCTTATCGTGCGGTACCGATCAAATTTCAAGGAGTGGTTATCAAAGCCGATCTCTATGCGCTACCCTTGGTTGGACCCGATGTTGTGCTAGGAGTGCAGTGGCTCAAGGGATTAGGAAAAGTGACCACCAACTATCGAACTAGGGTCATGGAGTTAGACTCGGGAGAGCACCGGGTCACGTTAAAAGGAAGCAAAGACGACAGAACCAAGGAGTTTGGTCTCAAGAGTATTGAGCGGGTTTGGCATGGGGGCGGTCAGATTTTTACCGTCAAGGAAGCAGGCGCATACGCGAGCATGGTCGAGCAAGTCTCGATGGATTATGATGGCCCACCTATTTTCGACATATACCCCGAGGATGAACATGATGTCGAAGAAGTCGAGGCAACTGAGGTCGAAGGGGAGGAGCACAAGGCTTGGGTGATTGAACCACAGCAGTTCGAGATACGCGATGTAATACCCCATTCGAATGTGATTATTTGGAGTTATTATTATTATTATTATTATTATTATTATTATTATTATTATTATTATTATTATTATTATTATTATTATTATTATTATTATTGTCTAAATGTTATCTATTAATAAATATTATTGTGTGATACATACATATATTCCGGAGTAATGTATGCGTCGTCAAGCGAATTTTTTGATATTCCTCGGACATGATTCTCGGTTCAATTGGAATTTAATTCTAGCCCGTTAGTGCTATTTAATTTCTAGCCTTTTTACCTTTATATTTTCTAGCCCAAAATTGAATCAAAGCTAACCCAATTTGGATATTTCTAGATCCATTTGGGACTTAATTTAATTTGCCAAGACCTTGTTTTATTTAGGCTCAAATTCTAATTATTGCTTTAGCCCAAAGGAATAAGAGATCCGTTCCTTCCTTCTCCTCCTTCACGCGACCAGGTCCTCTCCCTTAATGGTTCAAAAATCTGTTGCGATATTTTGGCCAAATCTCCTCGCACGTCCCTCACGATTTTCCTATAACTGAACTCGGATGAGGATCCTTTCTCCCTCAGTTTCTCATAGCTGGTTCACAGATCTCTCTCATCGAGCAATAAAAAAAAATCCCATATTTGATTTCCGCTAGCCACCCTCTTCTCCGTGCAGCACAAACCTTCCAGCTTTGTGTTCAGTAAACATCCGTCGTCCTCTAGCTCTCAGCCGTTTGCTGCGGAATCTCAGGTAGTAGCCGTCCGTCGCCGGTGTTTGCAGCAGCAGCCCCATCCGCCATTAATTTCGGTGGCCATCTTCTTCTCTGGCGAGCCTACCTTCGAACAGCCTCGTCGTCGCCGACCTTCAGATTGTCCTGTGACGAGCTGTTCGTCGAGTTTCAATTGGAGCCTTCGAGGAGTTTCGAGATTTCGATCTGCCGTCCGTGGCCCGTATTCTCGATCCGGCCATCCTCATTAATCGTAGATTCCCGAAGACGGGTAATCATTCTTCAAATCCCCTCCTTCATACTCACGTTGGCGTTTTCATTGATATTTGTACTCGTTGTACCGATTCTCGTCATTTGCGTTGGATTGTTTATCGGTTGGTATAATCTTTTGTTCGTTGTGTGTAACCACGAATTTACGTGGATAATCGGAATTCTTGTTTAATTTCAAATCGAACCTTGTTGCTGTGATTAATCTCGTATTATTTTGGAGTCTCGATTTATTGTTCCGAGTCTTGCCGTAGTCGTTTGTCGTTTGAATCGTTAATTTGTTTTTCCGTATTTTTCGAAGCTAAAAACCCGTTTTTAAGATATTTCAAACTCTGATAAATATGTACTATTTTTCCCGAACCTGAGCTGTAGATGGATTGTGTGAATTTGGTCGTAAATTTTCTGTCATTTACAAGTCTCTGTATTTTGTTCGCACCTCTGTTCAATCTGTGTTTAGTCACAGACGTTTGTTTCCATTCAGTAATTTATTATTACGTTTAAAGTAGCATCTGGGCGCGTGGTGCAGTGGTCACCTTCCTCCTTTACATGTGCGAGGGCGTGGGTTCGATCCCAGCCCCTTGCAAATAGTCTGTTCTTTTTTTTTGGGTTTATTAGTTAACAGCCCAGTGCGCGGGCCGGTTGGCCCGATTCCAGCCCACGCCTCCTCTCAGCTCCAAGCCCGCGAGCCCGTGAGCGGCCCGCAGCTGGCCAACAGCCTTTAGGCATTGGGCCAGGCCATATTTCGGCCCAAATACCTTGTGTGTTCAGCCCAATAATTGTGTGTGGTGAATTATGGCATTAATTCCGGCCCAATGGTAGTTTAGCCGTCCAAGTGCGGTCTTTTTGGCCTATTTGTGTTTCGGAGCCCGTTTTTAATACCGATTTCGATTTTAAAAATATTTAAAAAAAAATTGATAAAAATTTTGAAAAAATTATTTTAAGTCCCGAAACTTCAATTTTGTTCTCCGAGTCCTAATTTTCAAAAATTAGAGAGTTCCAAGTCCACGAAAAATCCGATTAAAAACCCTTAAGTCTTAATCTTTATTAACCATGGGTTTTATGTTAAATTCGAGTAGTGAGATAGATTATTAATATATTATCTCGTTTAAATGTAGGTGTTTGAGAGTCGAGCCCTCGACCTACGAACTTGCTTTTGTGTGATATTCTACCTCGATTTCCAGGTGGGTTTTAATCTAAAATTTGCTATGTTATAATTGAGGTAAGATTTTTATACTAAGTGTCTATGAATGTATGTGTGAGTCATGAGACGGTGCCTAGTGGTGGACGATCTCCAACCTTGTGATAGGTAGACTCATTTTAGCCTAGTTGATGGGTCGTGACCGTTGATGTTGAACCTCGGCACGACTGTACTCTCGCTGACGAGTTTGGGCTTACCCCTGGCAGCTTTTGATAGGTGTGCACATGAGTATAGTGATGAGTATGAGAGTGGTGTGTTATGTCTTTTGGCCATATACTTGCATATGACTCTAGTATAGGCTTCTTACCAATATATTATGCTTAGTGGTGAGCACCTCGTTTATATTTGTGCTCATCCCCACCTGCTCTTCATTGATGCAGGTTAAGCACGTGTTGGGCATGACAAGACTAAAGACGAGTGGATGGTCAAACATTATTGTTGCTTTATATTGCTTCCGCATGCTTTGATATTTATGTTGAGACTATCAGACTTTGTTATTTTTCCCTATTGCTTTTGGGATTGGTTGAACTGTTGAACCATATGGATAATTTTTTATCAGTTTGGATTATGTTGACAATCCTATTGCTAGTATGTTGAAATCTAGTCCTGGAACTTGAATTATGTTGAATATTCTAGTTTCCTTTATGCTGATTATGTGTTTTAACTTTGAAAAGTTCTCAAGTAGCGCCAAATGTTTTATAAATCCATAAATGGTTTCGAAATTTTAAAACAAGATTTTTGGATAAGGCCAGAAATGTCTTTATAAATCTTTGGGGCGTTACAGTTTGGTATCAGAGCCAGTTTGCGTTTTTGTAGACTGGTTTATATGTGATTAAGTGATTGTGTGAATTGACCTTGTGTGTTTGACCACTCGTCTTCGTCATGCCGCACTACTTAAGGTATGTTTTAAATAAGTAATGGTATATACTTGAGTAATGTATTGCTAATATTTGGGGTTAGGTTTTATCCACCTTTAAAATGTGAACTCTAGGGTCGAACTCTAGACTCCTTTTATTTTTGTGCTAAATCTTTGCGGCTCATTTTCCAATGTAGAGAAATGGCTCATCAAACCCGCAATAGCAATCAGCAGCAACCACGTCCTCCTCCTCCCCTCCTCCTCCTCCTCATCAGCATGCTCCGGGTAGAGATCCCATTACCCAAGCTGTGATCGATTTCCATAACATGTATTCTCCGGCGTTCACCGGAGTTGAGGGCCCCGAAGCTGTGGCTGAATGGCTTCAGCAGCTGGAGAGTATCTTTGATCTGTTGTTCACCACTGATGAGGTGAAAATCCACTGTGCCTCGTTCGTGAGGACCGGAGATGCTAGGACTTGGTGGAATGACTATTGGAGGCTTCGTCCTCGTGCTGAGAAGGATGCATTGACTTGGGACCAGATGGTTGCAATAGTCAAGGACAAGTACTACCCAGAGGCTCACCGTGCCCAGATGATGAAGGACTTTTGGGTGCTTAAGCAGGGACCCCGTCCCGTGGATGTCTATGAGCGCGACTTCACCCGTATGTGCGCATTTTCTCTGATGCTCGTGGATACCGACCAGAAGAAGGCCTTTTGTTTCCGTGATGGTCTTCGCCCCGACCTTTGCTACACCCTGACTGGCCACGGAGCTCTGCCTTACTCCGAGATGGTTCGTCGAGCCACCGAGTTAGAGGTTTGCCAGAATGCCCAAAGGGCGGCTGCCCCATCCTATCAGCAGACCCCTATGATTCAGCCTATCTCAGCTGTTGCGCCCGGTTCTAATTCGGGCAAGAGGAAGGCCGACTACCATCAGAACAAAAAGAAAGGAAAGAAAAGGAACTTCGGGAGGCGTGATGACCGACCCCCTCAGGGACGGCTTCCGAGGTGCCCTAACTGCGGCAAGTTCCATGGGCCAGGAGAGTGCCGAGCAGCCGACAGACACTGTTTCAATTGCCACCGTGTCGGACATTTTTTGCATATGTGCCCCGAGCCGAAGAGGCCACAGCAGTAGCCACTCTACCCTCAACACCAGCTTCCACCTCCACCCCATCAGCAGCAGCCCAGACAGCCCCCACCTTACCAGCAGAGGGCTGGGGGTTAGGCCCGCGTGTATACCATCACTCATGATGAGGCAGCCAACAACGCAGGTACTATATCCAGAATGCTTTCGATATCTAACATGCCTGTATTTATGTGATACTGGAGCCACTCATTCTTTTATTTCTATCCGTTGCTTGGAGGCTTTGTCCATTAGTAATGTGTGCCCTTGTGACCCTCTCGAGGTTAGTCTAGCCTCGAGAAAGATTATTATTTTCGACTCTATGATTCCCAGTCTTCCAGTCAATATTGGAGGGCACATTTTGGAGGCCAGTGTTTATGTGATTGAAATGCGGGACTTCGATGTGATCTTGGGCATAGACTGGCTCACCCGCTATCGAGCCGACATCCAGTGCCAGGAGCGCGAAGTCACTCTCTTTCCCATTTCTGATCATCCAGTTGTATTCTTTGGGGTGAAGTCGAGGACTGTGCCTCGAGTCATCTCTTCTATGAAAGCTAGGAAGAGCCTTTCCAAGGGTAGCTGTCAAGGCTATCTTGTTTCTGTGGTGTCCGAGGATGATTCCGAGCGGACTCCGGAGCGAGTTTCTATTGTTTGCGAATTCCTTGATGTTTTTCCCGATGAGCTGCCCGGAGGACCACCCGACCGCCAAGTGGAGTTCACCATTGACTTAGTACCGGGAGCTGGCCCCGTGTCTAAGGCCCCTTACCGTATGGTGCCGAAGGAGATTCAAGAGCTTAAGGCCCAGATCTAGGAATTGCTCAAACTCGGTTTTATTTGGCCAAGTGTTTCGCCATGGGGTGCGCCCGTCCTATTCGTGAAGAAGAAAGATGGATCCATGCGTATGTGCATTGACTACCGGGAGCTGAATACCCTTACAGTCAAGAACAAGTACCCCCTTCCTCGTATTGAGGATCTCTTCGACCAACTGAGAGGAGCCAGTGTCTTCTCGAAGATCAATTTGCGGTCTGGCTATCATCAGCTGAAGATCCGGGAGTCGGATATTTCTAAGACTGCCTTTCGTACCTGTTATGGCCACTATGAGTTCGTAGTCATGCCGTTCGGACTCAGCAATGCCCCGGCCGTGTTTATGGACCTTATGAATAGGGTCTTTCATCCCTTCCTGGACCAGTTTGTTATCGTGTTCATTGACGACATCTTGGTTTATTCTCGGAGCATCGACCAGCACAAGGAGCATCTGAGGATTGTGCTGGAGACTCTTCGCCGCGAGAAGTTGTATGCTAAGTTCTCGAAGTGCGAGTTTTGGCTGGATCGTGTGGCATTCCTTGGCCACATTGTGACAGCGAGAGGCATTGAGTTGGATCCCAGCAAGATCGAGGCAGTGAGCAAGTGGGATACGCCAAGAAGTGTCGCTGATGTTCGTAGTTTCCTGGAGTTAGCAGGATATTACCGGAGGTTCATAGAGGGCTTCTCGAAGATAGCCCAGCCACTAACCAACCTTACGAAGAAGGCTGTGAGGTTCGATTGGAGTCCTAAGTGTGAGGAGAGTTTCCAAGAGTTGAAGAGGAGACTCACTACCGCGCCCGTTCTATCTATTCCCGACCCTACTCTGGAGTTCACCATCTATAGTGACGCTTCGAAGATGGGTCTGGGATGTGTCCTGATTCAACAAGGGAGGGTCGTAGTCTTTGCTTCGAGGCAGCTGAAGCCTCACGAGCAGAACTACCCCACTCATGATCTTGAGTTAGCTGCAGTCGTTCACGCCTTGAAGATTTGGCGGCACTACCTATATGGAGGCAAGTGTGAGATTTTTACCGACCACAAGAGCCTAAAGTACATTTTCACTCAGAAGGAGTTGAACATGCGGCAGCGTAGGTGGTTGGAGCTGGTCAAGGACTATGACTGCATGATTAGCTACCACCCTGGGAAAGCAAATGTGGTAGCCGATGCCCTTAGTCGGAGGAGTTACGGCCAGCTGTCTTGCCTATTCACCGGGCAGGATGTCCTTCTTCGGGAGTTCGAGCGGCTACAGCTAGAGGCAGTGGAGTCGACTTCAACAGCTGGGGGCGTGTTGGCCTCTTTGATTGTTGGACCGACTCTTCGAGAGAGGATAGTCGCAGAGCAACCAAATGACCGTTTCTTATGCCGGATGAGGGAGTTGTCAGAAGCCGGTAGAGTTGGTGGATTCGCAGTCGCATCTGATGGGGCCTTGGTCTTCGAGGGTAGACTTTGTGTTCCGAAGGTATGGGAATTGCGAAGGGAGATTCTGAGAGAGGCCCATAGTGCCCCGTACACCGTCAATCCTGGTAGTTCAAAAATGTATCAGGACCTGAGGAAGTCTTTCTGGTGGCGAGGTATGAAAAGCCAAGTAGCGAGGTTCGTCAATGGGTGCCTAGTGTGTCAGCAAGTGAAGGCTGAGCATCAAAAACCGAGAGGGAAGTTGCAGCCACTTGAGGTTCCCTTGTGGCAATGGGAGTGCATCACCATGGATTTCTTAGTGGGATTGCCGAGGTCGAGAACCGGGCATGATACGATTTGGGTGATTGTGGATCGCCTTACGAAGTCTGCCACTTTCTGCCAGTCCGAACGACTATGAAGGCTAGTCAGTATGCTGAGTTGTTCGTGGACGAGATAGTTAAGCTTCATGGGGTTCCCGTTGAGATTGTGTCTGATCGAGATGCGATGTTCACGGGCCAGTTCGGGAGGACGTTGCACCGAGCCATGGGGACGAGGCTGGAATTCAGTACAACTTTTCATCCTCAGACAGATGGTCAGTCGGAGCGAACGATCCAGTACTTGGAGGATATATTGAGGGCTGTGGTATTGGAGCGTAGCCTAACTTGGGAGAGTGCCTTGCCTTTGGTCGAGCTGACTTACAACAATAGCTACCACTCCTCGATCAAGATGGCCCCGTTCGAGGCATTGTATGGACGTAAGGTCCGAACACCCTTGTACTGGGATGAGGTCGGGGAGCGGAAGATCATGGGTCCGGAGTTCATTCTTAGAGCTGCGGAGACAGTTGAGGCTATCTGGAAGCATATCCGGTCTGCCCAAGAGAGACAGAAAGTCTACACCGACCGGGAGAGGCAGGAGCACGAGTATGTGGTGGGAGATCACGTCTTCCTGAAGGTCTCGCCCATGAAGGGTGTGATTCGCTTCGGGAAAAAAGGGAAGCTTAAACCGCGTTATATTGGGCCCTTCGAGATCCTTGCCCGAGTCGGGAACTTGGATTATCGGCTGGCTCTACCACCTAGCTTGTCGGGCGTACATGACGTGTTTCACGTCTCGATGTTGCGGAGATACGTGCATGATCCCGGTCACGTGGTGGACTTCGGCGAACTGCAGGTCGAGCGAGACCTTACCTACGAGGAGGTACAGGTAGCTATTTTGGACCAGAAGGTCCATCAGTTGAGGAACCGGGCAGTGAGCTTGGTGAAGGTGCTTTGGAGCCGACATGATGAGTCAGAGGCGACTTGGGAAAAGGAGGCTGAGCTTCGGAGGCGATATCCAAACTTTGAGTTCTGAGCCCCCTTTGTATTTATTGCTTTCTAGTTTTATTTTCAAATTCCGAGGACGGAATTCTTTGTAAGGTGGATAGACTGTAATACCCCGTTCGAATGTGATTATTTGGAGTTATTATTATTATTATTATTATTATTATTATTATTATTATTATTATTATTATTATTATTATTATTATTATTATTATTATTATTATTATTATTGTCTAAATGTTATCTATTAATAAATATTATTGTGTGATACATACATATATTCCGGAGTAATGTATGCGTCGTCAAGCGAATTTTTCGATATTCCTCAGACATGATTCTCAGTTCAATTGGAATTTAATTCTAGCCCGTTAGTGCTATTTAATTTCTAGCCTTTTTACCTTTATATTTTCTAGCCTAAAATTGAATCAAAGCTAACCCAATTTGGATATTTCTAGATCCATTTGGGACTTAATTTAATTGGCAAAGACCTTGTTTTATTTGGGCTCAAATTCTAATTATTGCTTTAGCCCAAAGGAATAAGAGATCCGTTCCTTCCTTCTCCTCCTTCACGCGACCAGGTCCTCTCCCTTAATGGTTCAAAAATCTGTTGCGATATTTTGGCCAAATCTCTTCGCACGTCCTTCACGATTTTCCTATAACTGAACTCGGATGAGGATTCTTTCTCCCTCAGTTTCTCATAGCTGGTTCACAGATCTCTCTCATCGAGCAGTATAAAAAAATAAAAAAAAAAAAGAAATCGCATATTTGATTTCCGCTAGCCACCCTCTTCTCCGTGCAGCACAAACCTTCCAGCTTTGTGTTCAGTAAACATCTGTCGTCCTCTAGCTCTCAGCCGTTTGCTGCGGAATCTCAGGCAGTAGCCGTCCGTCGCAGGTGTTTGCAGCAGCAGCCCCATCCGCCATTAATTTCGGTGGCCATCTTCTTCTCCGACGAGCCTACCTTCGAACAGCCTCGCCGTCGCCGACCCTTAAGATTGTCCTGTGACGAGCTGTTCGTCGAGTTTCAGTTGGAGCCTTCGAGGAGTTTCGAGATTTCGATCCGCCGTCCGTGGCCCGTATTCTCGATCCGGCCATCCTCATTAATCGTAGATTCCCGAAGACGGGTAATCATTCTTCAAATGCCCTCCTTCGTACTCACGTTGGCCTTTTCATTGATATTTGTAGTCGTTGTATCAGTTCTCGTCATTTGCGTTGGATTGTTTATCGGTTGGTATAATCTTTTGTTCGTTGTGTGTAACCGTGAATTTACGTGGATAATCGGAACAATTGTTTAATTTCAAATCGAACCTTGTTGCTGTGATTAATCTCGTATTATTTCATAGTCTCGATGTAACACCCCGCCTTA
The DNA here is from genome assembly GCA_902706635.1 of Striga hermonthica. Lineage (NCBI taxonomy): Eukaryota > Viridiplantae > Streptophyta > Magnoliopsida > Lamiales > Orobanchaceae > Striga > Striga hermonthica. The sequence goes on from CACSLK010034598.1 coordinate 30,712,414, forward strand.
TCGTGAAATCAGAGTGCGAAAATTTCGCAAAGTTATTTAAAAAAAATAAAATCTTTTACTTTGCGAAAACTGATTCCGGGTGCTACCGTAAAACGTGACTTATTTTGGAAAAACCGTTATCTTAATTTTTAATAAAATCATACGATTACTGAAAACATAATTTTTCCAAAAGTCCGGTCAAAACATAAGTTCATCAAAACCATCATCAGCGGAAACGGAAATCGTCATAATATATACACAGTCAAAACATAAAAGTCCTGAAGCCTCCGTCATTCTCACGCTCCCGGCCCGACGTCCTGACCTGAAAAACATGATAACAGTGGGAAGTGAGCACTATGACATTGTGCTCCGTGGAAACTCATACTAATGTAAACAATGAAAATAATAACAATATCATGATCTTGGCATATACATAACATGAACATGAAACCGGTAATAACATGAACATGAATCTGATATCATCACGTAGACGTGAACCATAACCGTTACCTCATCTGCCGGCACAAACTAATGTCAGACACCATGTGCACACTCTAGTGGACAGACTAGGGCCACTAGAACCCAGAATGGACCGGCGACCATTCCGAGCGGATACATGACATGAAATACATACCTCAAACATGGTACCGTAATTATAATCAATGTAGTACTTAGTTTGAGTCCCCACCTGATCCGTGAAAATAAAGGCAGTGCTGATACGCGTGACCTGATCAAACTGAAATATAATATAAACAATTACTAATGACTATGCTCAGACTGTTAACTTAACTGATTATTTACGTTAAGATGCTCTACTGAACGTGACATGATATTTGGACTTAACTGGAATAACCGGAACTGATCTGACATGAACTGATCGGACATGAATTTACTGAACTGAATTGAACCCGGAATTTTAACTGAAAATACCTTTAAAATCGTGAACCGAGCTGAAACCATAACATACGGACCGAACCATTAAAAATAGGACTGAACCGGTAAAAATGGGACTGAACCGGTCCAGCCGGTCTGAACCGGTCTGGACCGGACTGCCGGTCGGCTGAACCGGGCAGTCAGTGTTGGCCCGGCCAGCAGCCTGCAGT
>CACSLK010034598.1:30724865-30748398 GCA_902706635.1 Striga hermonthica
CATTTGCCATCTAATGAGATAGTTTATGGGTGACTAATCACCATTATGCCTTCTTAATAGGACACGTTTCATGCTAAATAAAGAAGGAAATAAACTTTCCCAACATTGAATACAATTTGGAATATTAGTACGACACTTTACATGAATTTGGGATATCCATACGATTTAATAGACTTTGCTTAGTGATTAATACTTAATTAATCACTTAATTATACTTAATTAACTTTTAAGAATAATACTTAATTACCAAAATTATTCCGAACGTAAACGATACGTCGAAAATAAATTTCGGTAATCTCGACTGAAAATATTTAATTCCGAAAATTAATACTCGACAATATTAATATATCAGAATTAAAACAAAATTTATACTGATAAAATAACGGGATATTACACTCGATTTATTGTTTTGAGTCTTGTCGTAGTCGTTTGTCGTTTGAATCGTTAATTTGTTGTTCCGTATTTTTCGAAGCTAAAACCCGTTTTTAAGATATTTCAAACTCTGATAAATATGTACTATTTTTCCCGAACTTGAGCTGTAGATGGATTGTGCGAATTTGGTCGTAAATTTTCTGTCATTTACAAGTCTATGTATTTTGTTCGCACCTCTGTTCAATCAGTGTTTAGTCACAGACGTTTGTTTCCATTAAGTAATTTATTATTACGTTTAAAGTAGCATCTGGGCGCGTGGTGCAGTGGTCACCTTCCTCCTTTACATGTGCGAGGGCGTGGGTTCGATCCCAGCCCCTTGCAAATAGCTTGTTTTTTTTTGGGTTTATTAGTTAACAGCCCAGTGCGCGGGCCGGTTGGCCCGATTCCAGCCCGCGCCTCCTCTCAGCTCCAAGCCCGCGAGCCCGTGAGCATCCCGCAGCTGGCCAGTAGCCTTTAGGCATTGGGCCAGGCCATATTTTCGGCCTAAATACCTTGTGTGTTCAGCTCAATAATTGTGTGAGGTGAATTATGGCATTAATTCCGGACCAATGGCAGTTTAGCCGTCCAAGTGCAGTCTTTTTGGCCTATTTTGTGTTCTGGAGCCCGTTTTTAATACCGATTTCAATTTTAAAAATATTTAAAAAAATGATATAAATTTTGTAAAAATTATTTTAAGTCCCGAAACTTCAATTTTGTTCTCCGAGTCCTAATTTGCAAAAATGAGAAAGTTCTAAGTCCACGAAAAATCCGATTAAAAACCCTTAAGTCTTAATCTTTATTAAGCATGGGTTTTATGTTAAATTCGAGTAGTGAGATAGATTATTAATATATTATCTCGTTTAAATGTAGGTGTTTGAGGAGTCGAGCCCTCGACCTACGAACTTGCTTTTGTGTGATATTCTACCTCGATTTCCAGGTGGGTTTTAATCTAAAATTTGCTATATTATAATTGAGGTAAGATTTTTATACTAAGTGCCTATGAATGTATGTGTGAGTCATGAGACGGTGCCTAGTGGTGGACGATCTCCAACCTTGTGATAGGTAAACTCATTTTAGCCTAGTTGATGGGCCGTGACCGTTGATGTTGAACCTCGGCACGACTGTACTCCCACTGACGAGTTTGGGCTTACTCCTGGCGGCTTTTTATAGGTGTGCACATGAGTACAGTGATGAGTAGGAGAGTGGTGTGTTATGTCTTTTGGCCATATACTTGCATATGACTCTAGTATAGGCTTCTTACCAATATATTATGCTTAGTGGTGAGCACCTCGTTTATATTTGTGCTCATCCCCACCTGCTCTTCATTGATGCAGGTTAAGCACGTGTTGGGCATGACGAGACTAAAGACGAGTGGATGGTCAAACATTATTGTTGCTTTATATTGCTTCCGCATGCTTTGATATTTATGTTGAGACTATCAGACTTTGTTATTTTTCCCTATTGCTTTTGGGATTGGTTGAACTGTTGAACCATGTGGATTATTTTTATCAGTTTGGATTATGTTGGCAATCCTATTGCTACTTTTTTTAAATCTAGTCCTGGAACTTGAATTATGCTGAATATTCTAGTTTCCTTTATGCTGATTATGTTTTTTAACTTTGAAAAGTTCTCGAGTAGCGGCAAATGTTTTATAAATCGATAAATGGTTTCGAAATTTTAAAACAAGATTTTTGGCTTGGGTCGGGTGTTGCGTTCCCTCGACTTGTCTCGATCACGGCTTCGCCACGGCCTTGCTCTCGACGATAGGTGTGATCGACTCGGTTATTAGCCTAACTCTCTCACGATACTTGAGTTCACTCGGGTATTAGCTTCGTTACACTCTCGAAATAGATCGGGTCTTAGCCTCTCTAATTCGTTGAACTGGCTTAGGTCTTAGCCTCACCAATTCGGTTGCATGATGGAATTCTCACAAACCCTAACACACGATTTCGAACAAACGTTCTTTTCTATTCAACTAATCCTAGACGCTCAAAACAATGAGGGGAGACCTCTATTTATAGATCCTAACTATGACTAATTCTAATCTACCTAGGCAACATATTTAGGCAATAAAATATTAAATTCCTAAACATTCTAGATACTATTGTGCAAGAAGGAAACTAAATATACTAGAGTCCTAAATTAACTAGATCTTGATCTTGCTTGGCTTGCACTCCAAACAATTCCAATCCACACGCCTCATATTATTTTGGCCGCCTCAATGACTTGCGCGTCGCACATGCGTGCGCCGCCTTAGTACTCACACTCCTCGTCGGCCTAGGTCTCTTGCGCGCCCACCTCGCACGCGCACCTATGTGTGCGCCCAGTCTGCGTCCGGTTTCCTCGCGCGCGTGCGCGTCTCTCCCCTTACCTATGCCTACCGCGCATAGGCATGCGCCCATCCAGTCGCGCGCAATCGCGTGCCCTTCGCCTCGTCCGTTTTCCTCGCGCGCGTACGTCCCGCTGCCCCACACTCCTATGCCTGCAAGGTTTCGGTTGCCGGCCGCGTGGCCTCCACCCGCGCGCCCAGCTCGCCCGCCGCTCGCTACCCGTGCGTACCTCCTTTCGCCCGCGATCCGATCGCCTACTGTGCACCCGCGTACACCCAATGCTGACCGCGTGCTGACCACCCGCTCTCGCGCATCACCGCCCGATGCGCGCTTTTCGCCCATTCGACCATCGATCACCCCCGACCAATCTTTGGCCTCGACGACCACTTCCGTATCATTCCCCTCCTCTTCAAGACGTTCCTTGTCCTCAAGGATTAAGAACTTTAGCACATCCATGTCGCTATCTTCTTCTGCAACGGGAAATTCACCTTGATCCTCAGTTCTCAACTTAATGCGTTTTCCTGGTCGTCCAAACTCCGTCTTTCCTCGCTTATAGTCAGTCGTAATAGGTCCAAGCGTTTCCAGCCACTGTACTCCTAACACAATATCTGTTGCCTTAAGCGGTAAGGCGTAAAGATCAATCTCCAGCTCGTGATCATGTGCCATTAACGGGACCTTCTTGAATAATTGACTTCCCTGCAGCTCATGTCCATTGGCCACCTTGACACCAAACTTCTTGACTTTTGTGGGTACCAACTTCAGTTTTTGGGCTATCCTTTCGTCGATAAAATTTAAACTCGACCCACTGTCCACCAGGACCTCTAACAACATATCCTTTTATTTAAGCCGTGAATATGATCATCATAGGACCACGCTTATTGCACTTAACCATATGCAACCAGGACTCTTCTTGTGGCTTTTCTTCCTCTCGTTCCTCCTCAATTTCCAATAGAAAAATTTCCTTACCCTTGCACTTGTGGCCTGGCGCAAATTTCTCGTTGCAAGTAAAGCACAAGCCTTATTCTCTTCGCCTTTGTATCTCATCCTCCGTCAGCCATCGGTAGTTGCTAGTGGTGCGTGTACCATAGCCGACTGTTGGCTTGACCTCAGCCCGTGGGGGCATATCGTCGATCGCGACGCTCGCGCGCAGAACGTCCATGCGCCCTTCGCTCTGTCTGGCCTTGCGCACTGCCGCGAGATGATCCTCTTGCAGTCGCGCTGCTTCCATGGCAGCCCTTGTTGACCTTGGCCTGTCCAATCGTACCTCCGTAGCCAACTCAACCTTTAAGCCTCCTACGAATGCACCTACTAGTGCCTTTTCGGGCCAATCCCGAACTCGGCTTACTATCCTCTCAAACTCCTTTTGATAGTCGCGTAGACTACCGGTTTGGCGGATCCTTGTCAGCGCTTCATCATAATCAAAGTATTCGCTAGATCCAAACCTGGCAATCAGCTCCTTCTCAAAATCTCGCCATCTGATTTGCTTGCCCTTATTTTTGTAAACGTGTGACACCCATTGCCACCACGTGTTGGCTTCACCATCTAAATAGTAGGCAGCAATCTGAACTCTTTCGGACTTGTGTACCCCGTTGATCTCGAAAAATTGCACGGCACGACTTAACCATGCATCCGGATCTACTCTTTCGAACGTTGGCATCGTTATCTTCGGTTTCGCACGTACGTGCTCCTCGCGATGATGCCGATGGCCATGCGTCCTGCGATCGCCGTGGTGTCGGGTAGTGCGCGTCGCGCGCGTTCCCCGCGATCGTTAATCGTCGTCATCGCGACTAGACGCCGAACTGCCCGTTCCCGCCATGGTTGATCTCGATGTGCGGCTCCTCCGCGTATGGTGGTTGACTCTCTCGAGCTGTCCCGCCAAGTCGTGTATCATCAGCTGCAACTTTGCCATGTTTTCATTGACCGCGTGTTGTCCGTTGCCAAGGGACCTCACGCTTTCTTCAAGTGCATCGAATCTCTCACGATTCGTCATGACTTTCTTTTTTTTTTTAAGACTCTAAAAAAAATTCAAAAAAATAAATGAAAAATTCAAACAAGAGTTTCAAAAATTTTGACCCAAAAAGAAGAGAAATTCGGCCCCTCAACAAAAGGTAATAACCGAACAAAAATCAAACAAAGGACTAGATGACACTTTTTCTTTTTTTTTTTTTTTTGATACTCACGAAATTTTTTCGAAAATTAGGGATAAAATTCGAAAAAATTCGAACACGAAAGACTCAAAAAATTCGAACCAAAAAGAAAAAGAATGGGATAGAAAAAGTTAACGAACACACAATCAATCACTCTCAATGAAAGCACCAATGATGACGGATCGGGTGTTGCGTTCCCTCGACTTGTCTCGATCACGGCTTCGCCACGGCCTTGCTCTCGACGATAAGTGCGATCGACTCGGTTATTAGCCTAACTCTCTCACGACACTTGAGTTCACTCGGGTATTAGCCTCGTTACACTCTCGAAATAGATCGGGTCTTAGCCTCTCTAATTCGTTGAACTGGCTTGGGTCTTAGCCTCACCAATTCAGTTGCATGATGGAATTCTCACGAACCCTAACACACGGTTTCGAACAAACGTTCTTTTCTATTCAACTCATCCAAGACGCTCAAAACAATGAGGGGAGACCCCTATTTATAGATCCTAACTATGACTAATTCTAATCTACCTAGGAAACATATTAAAGCAATAAAATATTAAATTCCTAAACATTCTAGATACTATTGTGCAAGAAGGAAACTAAATATACTAGAGTCCTAAATTGACTAGATCTTGATCTTGCTTGGTTTGCACTCCAAGCAATTCCAATCCACATGCCTCATATTATTTCGGCCGCCTCAATGACTTGCGCGTCGCACATGCGTGCGCCGCCTTAGTACTCACACTCCTCATCGGCCTAGGTCTCTTGCGCGCCCACCTCGCACGCGCACCTATGTGTGCGCCTAGTCCGCGTCTGGTTTCCTCGCGCGCGTGCGCGTCGCTCCCCTTGCATATGCCTACCGCGCATAGGCATGCGCCCATCCAGTCGCGCGCAATCGCGCACCCTTCACCTTGTCCGTTTTTCTCGCGCGAGTACGTCCCGCTGCCCCGCACTCCTATGCCTGCAAGGTTTCGGTTGCCGCCCGCGTGGCCTCCACCCGCGCGCCCAGTTCGCCCGCCGCTCGTTGCCCGCGCGTACCTCCCATCGCCCGTGATCCGATCGCCTACCGTGCACCCACGTACACCCAATGCTGACCGCGTGCTGACCACCCGCTCTCGCGCATCACCGCCCGATGCGCTCTTTTCGCCCATTCGACCATCGATCACCCCCGACCAATCTTCGGCCTCGACGACCACTTCTGTATCAGACGTTCCCAGCGCTGCGCCCGCGCGCAGGGCAACAGTGATACGGAAGTGGTCATCAACCCCGGTGAGTCCGACGATGAAGGAGACGAGGGCCTCGATATTTGGTTGGAAAATATGATGGAAGAGCCATCAAGCCCTATTTACCGGCCATCATGTGTACGAGATTGGCCAAGAGGTTGTGGCCCAAAGCTGAAGTCAAAGGTAAGGAAACGGACGGCCAAGAGACAACGCAAGGCAAGGGCCCGGAAAGCGAGTCAATGTAGGTGCGAGCCCTGTGCAAAGAAAAGACGAGCTCAAAGGACGGAGGCTAGAAGGCGCAGCTTACGACGGATGAAGGATGGATGGTGGATACCGGCGGAAGATTGTGTGAGGTTGAAGGGTTGGGACCCGTGGCCATCGGGCGAGTGCTCGAAGGAAGTCGGCGAGCACTTGGAGTCAGCTGGCGACGAGGGTGCGAGTACAAGCGAAAAGCGGAGATGTGCACACGAGTGCACGGTTGACGACGGTGGTGTCGAAGGGCAGGCCTCGGACGCTGGGGGGACGCGCGAGGCGCAAGGCAGTTTTGCGGGCGAAGCAGGAGCCGGTGGCGTGCGCGGGACTCGCGCATGTGGCAAGGACGCGCGGGGTTCAGGCAGCGATGATGAGGGGCGCGCGACAGCGCGCAAGTGCGAGGCAAGCGCGGACGACCCAATCCGCGCGGGCATAGGAGTGCCGGGCGCGGGCACGCACGCGCAGGGAACGAACGAGGAGGGTACACACACGCGGGCAGCGGACGGCAAGGGCGAGGCGTGCGATGGTGGGCGCGACTGGGGAGCACACGCGCAAGGCCCAATCCGCGAAGGACTAGGCACAACGGGCGACGCGTAGGAGCAGCACGCGCAAGGGACCGAGTCAGCCGAGGTGTACGAGACGCGCACATGCGCGAGAGGCGGTCATGAGGCGGCCGAGAGTTATTAGCGTAGGTTTTACTTAGGGAGCTTCTAGATTTGCTTGGTGTGCAAGCCAAGCAATAGTTATTTGGTAGCTTTAGGATTTTATTGCTTTCTAGAGATAGGATTTCTATTATTGCAAGATTTAGGAGATCTAGTAGATTTAGGCTTAGATTTATTTTGCAACTATAAATACCCCATGTACCTCATCATATTTTATGACATGTTGAATGAAGTATTGAATTGGTGAGCAAATCTTGAGGGGGAACTGATGTTCTTAACGTGTGATAAACAAGGCCATTAGTGCGTGTTTACATACAGTGTCGGAGAGAAGGCCATCAGAGCGTCTCGAAGTCACGGTATCTAGGAGAAGGCCGTAGTGCGTCTGTTAGATACACCTATCGGGGATAAACGAAGGCCGCAGTGCGCCGTTTATTCGCAACCAACCGTATAGACAGAAAGTCGATCTGTCATCAAGCAGCCTGCGCGAGCGCAGGGCAGCAGCGCGCACGGACAGCACGCGCGCGCGGGCAGAGCTGCCAATGGCGGCTTGGGGATACTTGGAGTGCAAGACAAGTTCAAGATCCCTAGTTATTTAGTTTCCTTAATGCTCTATGATATCTAGATTGGTTAGGATACTTAATATTTTATTGCTTTAATAATTCCCTAGGTAGATTAGGACTAGATATATTTTGTGCCTATATAAAGGCCCCTTTCCTATGTTATTTTTCATCATGAATTTTCTGAATAGAAATCTGAACTTTTGTTCTTCCACTTTCGTTTAGATTTTCATCCAAATTCTATTGCAATTTTATTCGTTTCAATAGGCGCGGTTGTGACTAGAGAAACACTATCGGCGATTCAAGGCGCGGGTTAGTGGCTATCGGCAATCGAAACACACGATCTTCATCAGCGATGCTGGGCGCGCTGCTGCGCGCTGCGGGCACGCGTTGGGCCTATCTGTGCGCGTGCACTGGCTAGCTGCGGGCTGCGCGTGGGAACTGTTGGGCTGCGCCCGGGCGTGCGGGCTGGACGTGGGCTGCGCGGGCCTGGCAAGCTTCTTAGGGCCAAATGACTTAGAAATTATTTCTAAGTGTCCGGTTTGACCCCGGTTTTACTTTGGCTCGGTTTGGTCAATACGCGAAGATATAAATCGACCCTTAGTCTGATTTAAACTGAATTTCCGACCCATTTAATTAAATTAAATCGAACGGGGCATTATATCATCTTTTAGGAAAATATAATATGATGACTTGAACGAGCAAAATAATAGAATAATAATAAATACTCCAAAGACAATTAGGCAAAAATAACAATTAATATGATAATAATAATAATAATAATAATAATAATAATAATAATAATAATAATAATAATAATAATAATAATAATAATAATAATAATCTCCAATAATTCATAATCAAACGGGGCGTTACAGTCTACCTACCTTACAAAGATTTCCGTCCTCGGAATTCGAAAACAAAACAACTAGAAGGTAAAGAGAGTACAAGAAAGGGACATCAAATGTGAGGTTCAGGTATTCCCTCTGAATCTCGGTCTCCCTCTGCCAAATAGTCTCGCCCTCAACTTGACTACACTCACTGGACGTTGACGAGTACCCCTCCCGGTCTTTCCCAGATGGACCTTCGGTCCCAACAGGTCACCGGTACCTCCATACAGGTAGGGTTTTGCCTATCACGCAGCTCGCCACAATCCACACATACCTCGAGATCACGCACACACTCCCTCCATCACGAGGATAGAACGTGGCATTCATGCTCACAAGTCCCGGTGGTGGAGTCAACCATCAGGCTGCGCTATTGACTTGGTCGAGAAATCATGATAGGACAAACAACCGACACTTATTCTCAAATCTGGTACATTCAGAACACACGGTTCTGTTTGATACCATTGACAAAGCCTCTCTCCTCGCCGACATGAACAACATCTCGTATGTGGTTTAGGAAGTAAAGGCCAGATACTCGATAATAATTTCCTTCCACGGAGTTGGTCTCCAATCGAGACTCAAAGCTCCGCATCTACATTACTACGGAAACTATTATCTCGTCAACTCGAGAAAATCTCGCATGTGGCATGGAAACTAATTGACAAACCTCATACACCGGGGATCGTTGATTAGGGCATTCACACAACGACTCGAAAGATCAACATACACCTTGACCAAAAGTCTGGTTCAAAGACCCCTAAAAGGACAAGGTCGGACTGAGTTAAATGCACTGTCACCCGAGAGGTGACACACACGCTGGCGCTGCATATGCGGGGCGCTGGGACGCGTGCATGTACCCACTCGGATACCAGCTACAAGGTCAAGATTTGGCTGTCGATACTGACATGGGGAGTTCGTGTGTTCGGTGATGGCGACGGCAGCTCTCGTGCGAGTCAACAATCGGCCACTTCAGTTGGCCTCACGTCTCTCAGCACGACGTGCGGGCTCGGCCACCACTTTGCGTGGCTACACCCAGTCAGGTTCAGCACTCGGTTCGAGGTGCATTCCAGAAATTTTAATTTTCGGTTTTCACAATTCCTAAGTGCTCCGATAGGACAAAGGGCTTGACAACAACAATGTCCCCAAAAGGGATCGAACATTGGCATCACTGCCAGGAATAATCCTAACTCGGCGGTCAACGCCGATCAACAGAATGGTTAGCTCGTTTGACTCTTCTGACCAACAATGTCGGCCGTCACGACAGCTTTTACTCAGGTAGCTAATCGTGTCGGCAGTCCTAAACGAGTTCAACCTCATATACAGCCTATAGTTCTCCACACTTCGAGATATTAGAGTAAATCTTCTCTTGTACGTGTTACCAGTCAACATTGATATAACAACGAACAAATTAATTCACATAAGGCACATAAGCATGCATAAAAAAGGTAACACTTATTTTCGAAACCATAACTCATGCGATATAACTGAACCACATAGTCTCAGATGAATATAAATCCTAAGACTTGCGGCTACAATTCTCATTTAAATCACACAAGCATACAAAGTCGTTTGATCACATATTTTCAGCAAACATTTAAATCATGATCGCAATTCAAAGCATGAAATAGTCAACTTACAGGGTTTTAGAAAATTAAGAATTTTATAAGCTACAGGCACCCAAATAACACGATTCAAGATCCAAGTTAAGCCTAAGGCATGCATCTACAATATTTATTTAGATCACAGAAACAGATAAGGTCATTAAGATAGTGTAAAATCAATCAATATTTAGAAATCAATTTCTTCCATCATTACCAACTCATCTCATGCATATCCTAAATAGATTTAGCATAAATCAAGCCACAGTCATTGTATAAGCATGAACCTTATCTCATTAGAAAGCTAACAAAAAAAACAGCTCTATAACTTTCATGTTGATTACTTAAGACAAAAAAAATAACTTTAAAACCGAGTTTAAGCATAAAACACTTAGGTCAAGAAATCTGTCAACATAACTATTTGTCAAATTATAGCACTTCACTAAAATAACAATATCTTAAGTTATAACACCCTAAATCAACCAAACTCAAAACCTACAGAAACTACACCAGAAAAGCTACAAGTTTCAAGAAGATTATTTTTAAGAATAATCACGTTAAAAGCCCCATTTCAGAACATACATTTCAGTCATGTACACTGCCGTTATTTCAAAACTTCGAAACTCAACTTTGAAAAATCATATAAATTCAACTAAAACACCAAATTGCAAGATTTCAACTTCTAATGAAAGCTTATATCATGTACTACAAGTTTCATGATGATTACATTTTTATATTACCACCATAGGCTCAACAAAAACAGCCCAACATCTTGACCACCAAATCTGCCCGGATTTTATAAAAACTGCATGCATTTTCAATTTTAAAAATTCATAATAAATTCCAATCAACTCCAACTTTCAAAATTCCAACGCTCGCTGAACCCTAACTCAAAATACTATAATTATCATCATGAACACCTGTCTAAGAAATAGCTTCTTGTTTACGAAAAACTGAGCACAACCAGCGGCTAAAACATGGTTTTAACACTCATGAACCGAGCATCAACAAGTCACATATAATCACAACATATACCTCAAATACGCACATATAACATATAGGGAGGTGAGTCCTAACATGATTTTAACACAAATTCACATAAACTCATACGATCACCACATAACACGTTTTAAAGAATCCCAGTCGTGCAATAATCGTCAAGTTCAATCATATAAGCGTGCTTTTCATAACATCAATTTTAACATCTCGAGTCATATAGAGCCACAACATCATGCTTAACTACAAATTCATACCTTTTACAACTGCGTGCCTCGCAGCCAACGCACAGGATTTTCACGCGATGTCGGAGCAGTCCACTCGTCCTATGGACGACTTCATCGTCTTTCATCCATGCATCAGTCTTCAGGACTTACGCTCGATCTAACGTACGAGAATTATCAACCATCATCCCTCTCGAGGCTTAGCCACTCTCAAGAGTTACGACGGTGATACGCATTAGGTTCTCCTAAACTATGGGGGTCGATTAGTAACCCATTCGCGACATCTAAATGACACTCCCGGTCCTCGACGACTGAGGTTCTAATTCCCTGAGTGATCTCATACACTAGAGATTCACTCGGTACTTAACCTTTCTCTTTCTAGATGGGTCACAAATGGTCCTACTCTAAGAACACTGAACGAATCTTATAGCGAGAAAATGCTATAATCAGCACTTATCTCAATAATAATATACTGAAACTCACAACGAGGAACCTCTAGAGTCCGAACTTAACTCTATATCACTAGAGTTCAATGTCAAACACTAGAGTTCATATAACCTGACGTTGATAGATTTCCTAAGCCCCAAAACAACATATATATCACTTCATTGAGTAGTCTCATTGCTACTCATGCAAAACCTCATAAGTAGTTTCATTGCTACTCATGTAAAACATCACAAGTAGTTTCATTTCTACTCGTGCAAAACATCACAAGTAGTTTCATTGCTACTCGTGCAAAATCACAATTCACATTCTAAGTATTTTCATTGATACTTATATAAAACATACCTTAAGCAGTGCGGCGTGACGAAGACGAGTGGTCAACACAAGGTCTAAATCACATAAACAAGTTATTCACACATAGACCAATCTACAGAAATGCAGACTGGCTCTGATACCAAACTATAACACCCCACTTTGATTTTAAAGAAATCCCGGGCTTTTTAAAAATCAAGTAATAATTTTTCGAGATCATTTTCAAAATCCAATGGGTGTTAAACAACATTTAACATCAACCAAGTCATATATGGTTGTTCACATGGTTTTTATTAACCCTTAAAACATCAATTCCACATGATTATTAGCTAAACATTATAGCATGCATAATCGAACGCGTGATATTCAAGCAACAAATCCAATACGAATATCCAAACGAAACATTGGTCCAATAATCCCAAAAACCATAAGTTTTGGAAACGGTTCAACACGTCTCAACCAAAAGAGGTTCACAAGGATCACACGTTATTCATAAATGGAAGCATAATAAATAAGCATAATCAAAAGACCGACCCACTCGTCTTTCCTCGTCACCCGGTACCTGCTTAACCTGCATCCGTGAAGAGCAGGTAGGGATGAGAACAAGATGAAAATGAGTGCTCACCACTATGCACGTATAACACAATAATAAATAATGTAAAGAAGTTATGGTCGCGGTATGAACATAAATCAATTATTCTGTCACATCTCCATATCACAACACAACATATCATACTACCCATGTGCACAAACCTTTCATTAGCCACGGAAAGGGGATTCATTACCCTAACTCGTGGGGGTACGTGCCACGCTACGGAAACGACCTTTCATTAGGTCTTAGGGAGACTGACCTCGCAAGGGTAACCGGATTACATCGACGGGGACAACCGTACCGACGACCGAATTGGCTCACGCGATAGGCTACATGATTTACATGCATACTTAGTGTAATGCCCCGTTTTATTGAGAATTATTTGAGGATTTATTGTTAATTTATTGTTATTATTATTGCCAATTTATATGATTATTATTATTATTATTATTATTATTATTATTATTATTATTATTATTATTATTATTATGATTATTACGTATTTATTTGTCAAATTACCTAAATAGTATAAATAATTAAAATGTGCTTAATTGAGTAGTAGTAATAAATATTACTCATGTGTATTATATATATTCCGTTTTTATTTTAATTATCGTGTGATCGTTTTCGAGCCTTGACTAGAGTTATTGATGAACCGAGAAACCGCGCCTAGCCCATACCAGGCCCGTTTTCCTCTCTCTTGATTATTGCTTTGTGGCTAAGTTAGGAAGGATTAATTAACCCTAATCTAGTCTAATTAATCGCTAACCCTCAGCCCCCTCGTGAGCAATCCCGTCGTCATCTAACTCTCAATCTCACTATCTCTCTCGCAAGGTTAACAGCAGAGAAGAAAAACCTTCTCATCTTCTCAAATTCTCATATCTCTCTTTTCTCGATCGCAACAAGATTAAGAAAAAAAAGAGAATTCAGAAAGTTGCTCGTTCATCGTCGGCCCGCCATCATCATCAATCGCCCTCTCTCTCTCACGAACCAGCAGACTTCAATCGCAACCAGAGCCCGCAGCACCAACCCTCCGTTTGCCACCATCTCCCGTGATCATCCCCTACTCCACCGGCGAGCCCTGCTCCGATCGCCATCATCCATCGCCAGACTGTTCCCATGACAACCAGCAACCATCTTCTCAATCCCGTCAACCGTCGCAACACCGCGAGAGGACAACCGCGACCCACAGCTTGCCGCCTCGACCGAGTTCTGATCGTCGTCGGGTCTCGTCGAGTCCCGCCGGAGTGTCGAGCGTAGCCGTTGAGTCCCGTCATGTTTCGTCGGAGGGCCGAACAAAGCTGGCGAGTCCCAGCGTAGTGCTGCTGTCCACGCGACCGATCCCAGGCTGTTGCAGTTCACCCCTGACCCTCGCCATCCGTCGCGCGTCGTTGCTCGGAGACCCGCTGACCCTTGTCGCTGTTCACGTGATTGCTTGTCGTCGCCCAGCAGTCTCGCAAGCCGTGTAATGCTGCGTGTTTTGAGCTAGCAACCGAGACCAGGCCGCTGCTCAGTCGCCGTTGTTCGAGCCACCCCGGGCAGCAACCACGAGCCGAGAAGAGCCCGTAAGTCCGTTTTCGAAGCAGCCGTCGGGTCCCATTCATCGCTGTTTGGCCCCGCTGATGACTCGCACCGCCCTCGAGCAAGCCGAATCATAACCGTCGAGCCCCGTCAGTGCACTCGTGTAGTCTGTTTCAACCCCGTTTTCGATCCTTTCGTTCGATTTTTCCCGAGAACGGTAACCTGGCTGATAATCCCTCTTTATGTTGATGTGTTATGGTATAATATATGCCTAAATGATGATTTTGATACATATATGTGATTTATTGATGAATTAGTGCGAGTTATATATATTTGTGTTTGTTGTTGCTTCGGTTTATGCCCGAAACTCAAGTGAACTTGTGTTTATTCGTGGAATTCCTATAGTTCTAAGTATTTGGAGTCATCCTTGAGCTGTTAGTTCAAGTTTGGAGTTTTTTCGATGTATATATTGCGAGTTATGATTTTTACAAACCGAGCGTGCTGCTGAATCGTAATTAATTCATGATAAATAGTGTGATTGTCCGAATGCCGTGAACTTTTATATGTGATCTTCTGTGATGATTGTGTAAGTCTTGTAAAATTTTCAAGTCGAAACTCCATCTGTAACTATTTTAATTATATAAATCGGTTTCTGGTCAGAATTTTGTAAATTTCATTAAAAATTGTACACTTGGATTTTTGAGTTGAAACCTTGAAGAGTACGTTATTTTGAGTTATTATGTGTTGTGTCACAATTTTAGATGAAAATTCGAAGTGTAGCTATATGCAATGATAACATTGGATTTTAACACTATTTTTGCTTTAATTATTTAATAATACTCCCAGATGAATTTTGAGCTGAAACTTGGTGAGAATATGTGTTTTTGTATGCTTTGATATGTGGTAAAGTTTCAGGTTGATTGGTTGAGTCTAACTCTAGATTCTGAATTTTGTTTATTTTGGTGTCTTAATGCTCGGTTGTACGTTGTTTAGGTTCGGGTTGGATTTTTTTTGGCGTTGGCATGATTTATGTGTATTATTCTAGGTATTTGAGTTGTGTTTAGGTCTAGTAGTCACTCCAAATTACTTAACTCGGTCAAGGAATCCACGAGTAACTTAGTTGATATGGTTTCGGCTAAGTATGTGTTGCTTTGTGTGTTGCTTTTGTGTTGTTTTGTGCTGAATAGTCTGTTGATAGGACTATCATAATTGGTGTAGGTTCATCGAGCCGAACTTTTGCCGTAATTTCTTCAACTGCTTGTGTTGGGTATATTCTGGTAACCAGGTGGGTTTTAATCTAAAATTTGCTATGTTATAATAGAGGTAAGATTTTTTTATACTAAGTGCCTATGAATGTATGTGTGAGTCATGAGACGGTGCCTAGTGGTGGGTGATCTCCAACCTTGTGATAGGTAGACTCATTTTAGCCTAGTTGATGGACCGTGACCGTTGATGTTGAACCTCGGCACGACTGTACTCCCGCTGACGAGTTTGGGCTTACCCCTGGCGGCTTTTGATAGGTGTGCACATGAGTATAGTGATGAGTAGGAGAGTGGTGTGTTATGTCTTTTGACCATGTACTTGCATATGACTCTAGTATAGGATTCTTACCAATATATTATGCATAGTGGTGAGCACCTCGTTTATATTTGTGCTCATCCCCACCTACTCTTCACGGATGCAAGTTAAGCACGTGTTGGGCATGACGAGGCTGAAGACGAGTGGATGGTCAAGCACTATTGATGCTTTATATTACTTCTGCATGCTTTGATATTTATGTTGAGAGTATCAGACTTTGTTATTAATCCTATTGCCTTTGGAATTGGTTGAACTGTTGAACCATGTGGATTTATTGTTATCAGTTTGGATTATGTTGACAATCCTACTGCTAGATATGTTGAAATCTAGTCCTGGAACTTGAATTATGCTGAATATTCTCATTTCCTTTATGCTGATTATGTGTTTAACTTTGAAAAGTTCTTGAGTAGCGCCAAATGTTTTATAAATCGATAAATAGTTTCGAAATTTTAAAACAAGATTTTTGGATAAGTCCGGAAATGTCTTTAGTAATCTTTGGGGCGTTACAGTTTGGTATCAGAGCCAGTCTGCGTTTCTGTAGACTGTTCTATGTGTAAATTACTTGTTTATATGTTATTAAGTGATTGTGTGAATTGACCTTGTGTGATGACCACTCGTCTTCGTCATGCCACACTGCTTAAGGTATGTTTTATATAGGTGTTGATGTATATTCTTGAGTAATGTATTGCTGATATTTGGGGTTAGGATTTATCCACCTTTGATTATATATCGAACTCTAGTGGTAGAGAGTTTAGTTGTATCTCTAGAAGCTCTTTGTTGTGAGCTTTCGATTAATGTTTTGATTGAGCGTCAGTAGCAGTTTTCTCGCTACAAGTTTTCATTCAGTGTCCTCGGAATAAGACCATTTGTGATCTACCTCGTAAGAGAAAGGTTGGGAACCAAGTAACTCCCTATTGAAGTCGATTACTCAGAGATTTATACCCAGTCAATGTGGACCGGGAGTGGTGTTTAGGTACCACGAGCAGATCGATGGTCGACCCCATAGTTAGGGGGAAATCTAAATGTGCATCACTGTCACGACTAGCGAGGGTGGTTAGACCTCGGGAGAAGCGATAGTTGGTTAAGTCTCGTGCATTAAGTTGAGCGGAGGTAATGAAGGTTGGTGTAAAAGATTGCGATATTGTCCAAGGAACGGGTGGACCGATCAGACATCGTGTGAACATTCTGTGCTGTGAAATTGAGGCACGCTGCTGGATTGAGGTACGAATGTGTTGATTATATGCTGATATTCATGCCTAGTGGACTGGATTAAGATGCTTATGATCATTTAAATTTGATTAAGTCTTGATGTGTTTAGCATGCAAATTCATTGTTTTTCGTGCCTTTGTATCATGACCAGTATGCTTCCCAGACTGTCGTTTATGGAGTTGAATTCTTCTTGAGAAATATAGCATGTTTCTTGTGTTTTAAACGAGTTTCGAAATTTTTTAAATCCGATCTAAATTGAGGGAGATATGGTTTTTACAAAAAGATTGTGTAAACAGTTTTCTGGAAACTCGACAGCTTGTTGTATAAAATGTTTGATCTGTTTTCGATGCCTAAATGTGCTCATATGTGAACATGGTCTTTAGGAGATATGTAACTTTATATATTAGTTTCCTGATGGTCTTGTAATCATGTCATTTGGAGTTTATATGGACTTTATATGATTTTTACAAAGAGGTCGTAAATCCAGTTTTTATAAAACCGTAGCTGTTTTTTTTTTTTTTTTTAAGCGTAAATGTTTGTCCTGCTTTGGTGTACCAAATGTGTCCAAATGTGAAATTGATCAACATGAAAGTTGTATCCTTGCATGTGTAGTTTCTGTAGGATTTGAGTATGCATGATTTAAAATTATGTAGCTCAAGATTTTGATGATTTACTGAGGTGTTGTAAGTGTGTTCATAGAAATTCTGGCAGTTTTCATGATCTGAATGTTTTGTGTTAAAACTTATTGATAATGTCATTATTTGCAAATGGGATCTTCAGCAAAATTGTAGATAATTGAGTTATCTTTCTGTAAGTTTTTGAATCTCATTAAAATCAGGTCTGTAGCTCCAGTTATTTGGTAATTGCTGATGTATAGTCAGTGACATGTTCTCAGTTTTTGACTGTTTCTCTGTAATGAATGTTTGTTGATTTATCTCCTGGTAAATGACCTTATTTGTTTTCAAGTTCTTCATATGTTTTGTAGCTACACATTTTAGAATTTATATGTATCTAGAATCATTCTTATTCTGTTTATGTGCTGCAAGATATACCTGATTTTATAATATTGCTTGTGTGCCATTTTCGCAACTAGTGTTATGTTTCACAAACGAGTTTTCACTTTTATTCTGCATGGCTACATGACCTGTATGTCCTAAATGTTTGATGTTATATTGTTGACTGCAAACACTTACGAGAAAAGCTTCACGTTGAGACCTCGAAGTGAGGAAGCTAGAGGCGGTATAAGCGAGTTGGGCTCATTTACGATTGCTGATGATTAGCTACCTGTAAGAGCTGATGTGACGGCCGACATTGTTAGTCGGGAGAGTCAAATGAGCTAATTATTTTATTTGTTCGGCAATGACTGCTAAGTTAGGATTATTCCTAGCTGGGGATGTCGATGTTCGATCTCTTAGGAATTTTATTCATATTCCTATCGTTTATGTCCGTGTGATTTAATTGTTCTGAATTGGGAAAAAATGGATGGTGAACTAGGAACTCGGTTTCTTGCCTTGTGCTGATTTGTAGCCCTTGAAACATTTTGAGATTTGCTTAATTTCTAAATCTTGGAGGAAAATGGTTTTGTTGAACCCCAAACTTTGTCTTGTGGAAATTTTATCTATCCGAAAACCTTGGAGATTTTGAGCCATGGAATTGAGGATTTTTTTTTTACTGCACCTTTACCCGAAGACCGACCCTGACCGGGTGTAGCCACGCGAAGTGGTGGTCAAGCACGCAAGCCGTGTTGAGAGACGTGAGGCTACCGGCCGGGGCCGATCGTTGAATCGCATGTGAGCTGCAGCCACCATCATCGAACGCACAGACTCCCCAAGAAAGTGTGTACGGTTTTCAACCCTTGACTTTGAAGCTTTCTTCTGAACCTTGAACCGAGAGTTCCAAGCTTCACTGAACCGTTGTGGGGTTTCCCTAGATCAATATATTTCGACAAGTTGGATTTGTTGATTAGAATCCTATGCCATATGTGAGATGATCTCATGTTAGCAAATTTGTAACTCTCAGTGTTGTCGAGCGGTGTCATGAGTTTCGATTGGAGACTATGATGCTTCATAGGTTGAAACTATGTAGACAAGTTTGCAGCGTGACCCGGGCACAGTACTAAAGCTTGATACCACGTGTCGACCCCTGATGGGGAAGGTTTGTAGCACGATGTCAATACACTAGAAGACTGATTGGAGTCTTGTGTGTTGATAGATGCGTTGTGAGGTGTTGTTCGGGCATATGTCGAGAACGCCTCGGTACTGGACCAAGGTAGGTGATCCTGTGATCCTGTAGGATGCACTGAGGTAGGGTGCGATCCATTTCAGGAAGAGGGGAAAACTTCAGCCATGATTCGAAGGGCCATGTGTGATACTTGAATGAGTCGGTGACAGCATACCGGTTGGCTTTACCACTAGTTTTGGTAGGGTTCACGACGTATTCCACGTGTGATGTTTTCTGATAGCGTGCGTGACCCTGAGCATGTGGTGTGGACCTTGGTGAGTTGCGGGTCGAGTGAGACCTTACCTAGGTTGAGGTACCGGTGGCTGTTTTGGACCAGAGGGTTCATCAGCTGAGAAACCGGGCAACTAGCCTCGTCAAAGGTGCGATGGAGCCGGCATGACGAAGATGAGGCAACTCAGGAGAGAGAGGCTGATATCCGACAGAAGTATCCGAACTTTATGTTTTGATTCCTCTTGGCATTTTATTGCTTCTATATTTTTATTTTTGAATTCCGAGGTCGGAATTCTTTGTAAGGTGGATAGACTGTAATGCCCCGTTTTATTGAGAATTAATTGAGGATTTATTGTTAATTTATTGTTATTATTATTTCCAATTTATATTATTATTATTATTATTATTATTATTATTATTACGTATTTATTTATCAAATTGCCTAAATAGTATAAATAATTAAAATGTGCTTAATTGAGTAGTAGTAATAAATATTACTCATGTGTAATATATATATTCCGTTTTTATTTTAATTATCGTGTGATCGTTTTCGAGCCTTGACTAGAGTTATTGATGAACCGAGAAACCGCGCCTAGCCGGTACCAGGCTCGTTTTCCTCTCTCTTGATTATTGCTTTGTGGCTAAGTTAGGAAGGATTAATTAACCCTAATCTAGTCTCATTAATCGCTAACCCTCAGCCCCCTCGTGAGCAATCCCGTCGTCATCTAACTCTCAATCTCACTCTCTCTCGCAAGGTTAACAGCAGAGAAGAAAAACCTTCTCATCTTCTCAAACTCTCATATCTCTCTTTTCTCGATCGCAACAAGATTAAGAAAAAAAAAAAAAGAGAATTCAGAAAGCTGCTCGTTCATCGCCGGCCCGCCATCATCATCAATCGCTCTCTCTCTCTCTCTCACGAACCAGCAGACTTCAATCGCAACCAGAGCCCGCAGCACCAACCCTCCGTGTGCCACCATCTCCCGTGATCATCCCCTGCTCCACCGGCGAGCCATGCTCCGATCGCCATCATCCATCGCCGGACTGTTCCCATGACAACCAGCAACCATCTTCTCAACCCCGTCAACCATCGCAACACCGCGAGAGGACAACCGCGACCCACAGCTTGCCGCCTCGACCGAGTTCTGATCACCGTCGGGTCTCGTCGAGTCCTGCCGGAGTGTCGAGCGTAGCCGTTGAGTCCCGTCGTGTTTCGTCGGAGGGCCGAACAAAGCCGGCGAGTCCCAGCGTAGTGCTGCTGTCCACGCGACTGGTCCCAGGCTGTTGCAATTCACCGCTGACCCTCGCCATTTGTCACGCGTCGTTGCTCGGAGACCCGCTGTCGACCCTTGCTGCTGTTCACGTGATTGCTTATCGTCGCCCAGCAGTCCCGCAAGCCGTGTAATGCTGCGTGGTTGGAGCTAGCAACCGAGACCAGGCCGCTGCTCAGTCGCCGTTGTTCGAGCCACCCCGGGCAGCAACCACGAGCCGAGAAGAGCCCGTAAGTCTGTTTTCAAAGAAGCCGTCGGGTCCCATTCATCGCTGTTTGGCCCCGCTGATGACTCGCACCGCCCTCGAGCAAGCCGAATCTTAACCGTCGAGCCCCGTCGGTGCACTCGTGTAGTCTGTTTCAACCCCGTTTTTGATCCTTTCGTTCGATTTTTCCCGAGAACGGTAACCGGGCTGATAATCCCTCTTTATGTTGATGTGTTATGTTATAATATATGCCTAAATGATGATTTTGATACATATATGTGATTTATTGATGAATTAGTGCGAGTTATATATATTTGTGTTTGTCGTTGCTTCGGTTTATGCCCGAAACTCAAGTGAACTTGTGTTTATTCGTGGAATGCCTGTAGTTCTAAGTATTTGGAGTCGTCCTTGAGCTGTTAGTTCAAGTTTGGAGTTGTTTCGATGTATATATTGCGAGTTATGATTTTTACAAACCGAGCGTGCTGCTGAATCGTAATTAATTCATGATAAATAGTGTGATTGTCCGAATGCCGTGAAATTCTATATGTGATCTTCTGTGATGATTGTGTAAGTCTTGTAAAATTTTCAAGTCGAAACTCCATCTGTAACTATTTTAATTATATAAATCGGTTTGTGGTCAGAATTTTGTAAATTTCATTAAAAATTGTACACTTGGAGTTTTGAGTTGAAACCTTGAAGAGTATGTTATTTTGAGTTATTATGTGTTGTGTCAAAATTTTAGATAAAAATTCGAAGTGTAGCTATATGAAATGATAACATTGGATTTTGACACTATTTTTGCTTTAATTATTTAAAAATACTCCCAGATGAATTTTGAGCTGAAACTTGGTGAGAATATGTGTTTTTGTATGATTTGATATGTGGTAAAGTTTCAGGTTGATTGGTTGAGTCTAACTCCAGATTCTGAATTTTGTTTATTTTGGTGTCTTAATGCTCGGTTGTCCGTTGTTTAGGTTCGGGTTGAAATTTTTTTTGGCGTTGGCATGATTTATGTGTATTATCTGAGGTATTTGAGTTGTGTTTAGGTCTAGTAGTCACTCCAAATTACTTAACTCGGTCAAGGAATCCACGAGTAACTTAGTCGATATTGTAATATCCCGACATTTTAATCGGTATAAATTACGTTTAATTCCGATATAATAATGTTTATCGTTTATTATTTTCGGAATTTATTAAGTTCAGTTGAGATTACCGAAATCTATTTTCGACGTACCGTTTACGTTCGAAATAATTTTGGTAATTAAGCATTATGTTTAATTAAAATAATTAAACATAAATAGAGTGATTAATCACATACTTTAGCCTAATAACCGTGGGATTAAGGGTTTAGTCTCCATATATTGCATTAGCCATGACCTAAGTGATTAAAATCAAGACGTAAGGATATTTTTTTTCAATTTCAAGCCAAAAGCCGTACCTTTTCTTCTTCATGCGGAAATCAAATTCTCCTCAAAAATTAGCATGAGACGTGGCATCATTTAGAGTAGCTTAGTCATCATAATATTACCTATTAATCAACAAGTGTGAGATTTTGGGTGAAGCCACGTTACTCTTGAGTCATCCTTGCCTCCCTCTCGGCGTGTATATAAGATGGGGTTTGGACCGAATTTCCCTCCAAATTCTCTTATAAGGAGTAAGCCATCTTCAGAGTATAGATTCCACTTTCAGCAGCAAATAAGTTCAAGAAAATCTCCCAAAAGTTCCGTTCCAAACGCACGGCCATACGAGAAGCAATCCCACGGCAAAGCTAGGCACCGCACGGAGTACGCGAGTGAAGAGAACACGCCTATTTCACGTTTTCCGTCGAGCAATCCCAGAGGTAACCTCCTCCTCCTCCGGTGATTTAGTTGATAAGGTTAAATTGGGTTGAAGTGTTCGAGTAACTTGCGAGAATTTGTGATCAAGCCGTGCCTATGTTCAATTAAGATGATGACCGAACAAGTTTCATTTTCTTTCGGCAACTCTCGACCTGTTTATGTCTATATATTCAGCTTAGATTATTTCATGTTCATATTGATCAGTTTTGTCTAGAAAAGTCAAAGTTTGGTCGAAGAAATGGCCCCAGCCGATGCCCGCGCCTATCGCGCGTGGCCTCGGGTGGCTTCGGGCCGATAGTAAATGCCTTCATTATTAAGCATGTTATCCGTGTGATCAGTCCTTAAATTGCATCAGTTTAATAGTCATGTTGAGTGTTTCTGTAGTGGTCGGTCAAATAATTAAGATCGGCCGAGAGACGGCACATAGCCGTCGGCGGCGCTCGGGCGTTCGCCACGGCCCGTTCATGTGCGATATGTGTTTGCTGAACCTTCAGGTCATGTTCGATCAGTTTGTTCATGTTAAGTTCAGTAAAGTTAAAGTAGTCGGTTCACTTGCCTTTTTGGTCGAGAGATGGCCGAAGGCAGTAGGCCTCGCATATAGCGAGTGCACCACGGCCGAGGGTTCGGTTCATCAAGTCAGCTCAGCCATGTTTGTTAAAGTTCAGATTATTGATCATATTAGGTCATAATATGTTGATATAAGTCAGTTGGTCGATCGAGTTCACCGGACGGTCGGCACGGAGTCGACCGTGGCCGCGCTGCCGCACACAGCGGCAGCAACGCCTCGGCCAGCGCCAGCGTGCCAGACAGCGCGCGCCAGTGCAGC
>CACSLK010034598.1:30758543-30787210 GCA_902706635.1 Striga hermonthica
AAGAAACAACAAGTGTAATATCCACTAAAGCAAAGCTTAAGTATATAACACCAACACTTTTATGCACCATCGGTTTGATTGCCCGATCGATCCGAAGACTGTGGCATGCTAAGCTTGAATCATTCCCCACCATATCTTCATGTGTCCAAGCGAACACATTTGCATTCTCAATTAAGAACAAATTCGGACCGAACGGGTTCGCCCAGATTACACTCAATTACAATAGCCTGTACGTTGAACCCTGTGATTCGGTCGTTACACGGACAAAGTTCGTTCCTGTTAATCCCCATTTTAAGAAAGGGCGGTCCAATATAGGATGCTCGAATAGGCACACGTATCCACCATGATTCGGTGGACGAGGATATGCAGTATTAGGGCCATAATCACCAACGCGTCCGAGTGTGGGTTGTCATACGGGTACGAATCTTCGTCTGAAAACATTATGAGGTTGGTGGGAGCGGGAATTTGCTCCCTTATTTCTGCTCGGCTGGCTTGGTGTCCCGTGTTGTACGCTCGGCGGGCGTACGCCTTGACTTGCCTTCTGGATACGCCCGAACTTTCCCTGCTCATATTGATCCTTCCTGCCGGCACATTTCGTCTAATCAGGATATGGGCCGAGTGTTCTCCATCTCGGATGAACACGGACCGCTTCCTTCGGTTTATTGTGGACATGCTAGCTTCGTCCCTTTGTTCATGGTTGCTCGTTAGGATATCTTTAGGAGGATATCGTGCCCTTTGTTGGTTCGGTTTGAAATCAGGTTCGTCCTTGAGATCCATTCGGTCCTCGTTCTTGGGCCTCCTGTTGCCTCATGCTGCCTTGGTAAATCTTCTCACATACGGATCATCCATCAATTTCAAAAGACCAGATATTAAATTCCGGCATTGGTAGGTATTATGACCGTGTGATTTGTGGTATGCACAGTATCTGGATTTGTCTAAGTGTTCTTCATCGGCCCGAATCGGCTTTGGGTCTGATATGATGCCTTTGTTTTTCAGCTCCTCATAGACTACGGCCGCCCCGATCGAATGGACTCTCTGGTAGTTGCTCGTCAGTTCTTCTTGGTACTTCTTCTGCAACGCTCGGATCTGAGCCGTCTTTCCTTCCTTCTGATATTCTTTGTTCTGTTTGGGCTCTTTGGTTTTCACCTGTGGTCGTGGCTCCGAACGTCGGGGTTGTCATGCTCTCTTCGGCAATCACGTGTTGTTGGGCTTTCATAAAAAACTCGTGGTAGGTTTGGGGTTTGTTGTGGCACATGGTCCATCGAAACATTGAGTTCGGTCTAATTCCCGAGTAAGCTGAGATGAGCTGGGTTTCTTGGTGACACAGCTCCATGTTTTGCACTCGTTCATTAAAACGATTGATGTAGTCTTTCAGGCTCTCATCTGCTCCCTGCACAATGTGAGTGATCGCCTCCTTCGGGATTCTACAAGCTTGTGAACTGATGAAGTGGGTTCGGAACATTGACTTCAGTTGTGGCCAACTGTGGACCGAATGTGAGGGTAGCAAATGGTACCATCATTGCTCTTTTTCTCCCAAAGTTAAGGTGAACATCCGGCCACACAGGGCGTCTCGTGCTCCATGTAGGTCCATCCATGATGTGAACAACCCGTTGTGCGTATCTGGGTCGGACGTACCGTCATAAAATCCAATCTGTGGGACCTTGATCTTCTCCGGCAACCGTTCCTGCAAGATATCAAACGTTAGTTGGGATTCGAACTCGGTTGAATTGGCTTTTGTTCTTTCCCGTGAGGTGGTCACGGTTTGTTTAGGGGCTGCTTCAGTTTTGTCCTGTGATGCTGAAATGGCATGTTTTGGGCTCGTGCGTCGAGCCTCAAGTTCGGACAACCTTTTACGGAGCTTTCTCATTTCCTCCTCTTCGGCTTGGCTTGTTCGCTTCTTAAGTAGTTTCTTCCTCAGGTCGTCTTCGGCCACACTCTTCCCCAGTCGGTTGAAGACCAACCAGTTGGTGCGACACGTTCGTGAATCCGTAACTGAACGACTTTCGTCCGTCTGCTCCCGCTCTGTCCGGGTGGTGGTTTTTTCCTTCTGGCTTTCGGTAGTGTTCTCGTGAGATCGAGAGGTTTCTTCTTGGGTTACCGGTTCCTTGCCCTTGAGTGTGGTGGTCAGGTCCTTCGCTGGAGTTTTTGGTGCTTGACACGTTGATGGTCGGATTTGTGTCATAAGGTTCGATATTCCCTTGACAAAATTCGGATATTTCAAAAATGTTGAGTAGTCTGTCGTGGCGGGTTAGTTGTTACGCCGATTTTTCCTTTCCTCTAACTTGTCACGGCGGCGACTTTGGCTTGACGATGATGCTGTTGTTCTTGACATTTGAAGATGCCCTTCCCCTAGCGCCAATTGTTGATGTCTAAAAATGACCAACAATGTGTTCGAATTGTGCACTAGAATGTGCACTCTGTTCGGTGTGCACGAAAAGAAGTATGTATGGAATTCGGTATGATTTATAGACCGGATGGTGATTCTATCTGTGACTTATCATATATTAATGAGAGCATTTACTCATTGCATTTAATGGTGCCTTTTGCTCCTTTTTAGGAAGTGTGAGGACTTATTACAATCCAATTTTGGATTTTTATTTTCTATTTACAAGATATTCTTTTGATATTAGTCATTCAACATTTAATGCCCTTGTACTACACATTCTAATCTCAAGATTAATAGCTCATCTGAATCGCGACACGTGTCGGAGCTTGTTTAACACCATTAGATCAGTGATTTCCGAATCCCTTTACATTTAATGCGCCAGATATGGATGATTTTTAGTAATGATTAGAGTGGATTCTGCACTCGACCTTCTATCCATTCGGTACTCCGTTTAGCTTACTTGCAACCGGTTTAGCCCAACTTCTCCACGAGAACACGGATTCCCCACGTGTTTGACTTTACACCCATTCTTCCGGTCCAGACCCAGTACAAAAATAATTTTGGTGTTTTTAATATTTTAATCATATTATATTCTCTTATACAAGGTAATTTCACATTGTTTGTCCACACATCTTTAATTTTTATTATTATTTAATAGTATCTATACTTCTCTTTAATTTATAGTTATTATTTTTTATTTCTTTTTATTGAGAATCAGTAGTAATTCTCACTTCTTCCATTGACTCAAACTCGAGTCCTATTATAATTATTATTTAATATTATTTCTCGTGCATCGCACAAGCTACACACTAGTGTCTTACTAGAAGCCAACTTTTAAGAATTGTACAAATAGTTTCTACATAATCTTACAAGTAGAGTTCACTTGAAAATTTAGTTTCAATGGTTTTCGCCCCGAGACTATTGACATCTTTATGTACTCAGTATTATATATTCGTACTATTTGCGTTCTCATGAATCTCAGTCACCCAACTTGAGGAACCTTAGCTATCAAGGCTTATGTTTGGTTTACAAATAATTTTGCTTATAACTTATTTGGTTAACATATAACTTGGTCAGCAATAAGCTCCGTTTGGTAGGAAGAATTTCTTTAAAAAGTTTGAGCTTATTTGATAAGCTTCTTTTAGTAGTTTGTCAATTAAGCTCGTTGAAATTTTAATTGCAGCTAGCTTATCAGCTAATTTTACCAAAACACTTTTATCATACAAGCTAGTTTTTCAGTTATATAGGCTCAAAAATTACCGATAAACTATAAACTAGCTTCAACATCAGCTAACTTCTCAGTTAGTTTTACCAAACATAGCCTAAAATTAGTAAAATTAAACACATGTCAGTGTCATTGCTTAAGACCCAAACAAATCATATAAAAAGCTTTTTCCAGGTTAACACATTGAACATGAGTTTGTGCTTATTGTACATCCATATACAGACGCTAACGTAGGAACAAAAAACCTGGACTTTTTTTCCCTTCACATACTCTCATCTCAGTCTTCCCAATCGATATAACTTCCAGACTTCAACTCCATTCTCTCTTCTCATCTTCAGTTGTAGTGCCTGAAAACACAATACCCAACTCATTTTCATCGTGTTCCAACATAATTTCCATGCACATAGCATCTCTTATTTTAGTTCTAATTAAGTGTGTGTATGGTATAATCAGCGTGCAGATGGCATGTATTTACAAAGTTTAAAATTTTGTTTTACATCTTCATAATAGTCGCTTAATCCACTTATCAATGAGGCCATCCACAGCTCAACCCATTATATTAACCAGCTTATTTTAGCACATACTCGAATGTCACATATCACAAACTCGGATGCAATTTACCATTACGGATATGCATCCATTGAAACTCAGAGTACGAGAAAATACGCAATTTTGAAATATATATCCCTGACTGTTGCTAATACTAAATGTGCAATGCATACCTGGCATGTAGAGTGATCTTTCGGTTAGTTCTTGTATTTCATGGTTTCTTTCTCAAACCCAATAGTTGGGAATTGTTTGGCGTACTCCTCCACATCACGGCGGAGTTTTGCAATCTCAGACTGGAATGAAGCACTATTTTGCATTGTGGCCATAAAGTCCTTAAGCTTTGTCCCTGGAATAATATAAGAGAAGTTGAAAGAATGAAACCCAACAGAGGATTTACTAGGTATGGAGCTTTGAAGATTAAGTGAATAGAGACCTTTTGTCTGAGCCTTGATTTTTACAGCCACTTTCACTGCGGCATCAAAGAACTCGGCAACTTTTACGAAATCCTCCTCAACAAATCCTCTAGAAGTAAGAGCCGGGGTTCCTGGATAATTGTGAAAAAGGGCCGTAAAAAGAATGCAGTTATAAATTATCCTTTGACATTTACAAATGGCTGCTTAGAGAATTGCAAACACCTCATCAGGGCTGTCTTTTCTCAGTACAAATAGCACTTATTTTTGTGCAACTCGAAAATTATAAACAAGTATTACTACATGTGGCTTTAGAGCATGGACAAGTACGCTGGTAAATAGACTGAGTTTTAGGATCTCTCTTTCTATTTCACTTTTAATTTTCACTTTATTTATTTTATTTTTAATTACCCATCCTGATGCCACCCGGTACCATGGCAGATACATCTCCAGGCACGGTGTTCTTGTTGGCTGCAATATGAACAGATTCCAATACTTTTTCCACCCTCGAACCATCAATACCCTGTGTAAGAATAAACAGCTTTATTAGAGTAATCCCAAATGTAGAACTTGTTTTTAAAATTGAATGGAATTTGATAACACAATTATGCGATGAACCCAAATGAAATATTTATTGTCTTGTCAGCCAATGTTCTCAAAGCATCAATATATTGACCAACACAATAAGAACGAAAAAAAAAAATGACGCTTTTACCTTGTTCTTCAGATTGACCAGCACCAAATGATTCTCGGTTCCACCAGAAACAAGATCGTATCCTTTCTCAGCCAAAGTCTGCAGACACGAGATTTTTCAGTTTTTAGTGCTAGATGATTGCATAGGATAAATCGAATATACCTTGGATAAATCAATTTACCGTGGCAAACTTTGAGCTATTGCTCAAGACTTGTTCTTGATAAGATTTGTATTCTGGAGTAGTTGCCTGCATCCGGACAAAAACACTATAATGATGCATAAAAACATGCACATCGAACCCAAATTGCAAAACATGACACCAAAAACTAACCATATATGATAACTGTTTCAATTTAATAAGATAAAAACTTATGGTATCTTAAATGCGATATACAATACTTAGACATGTCAGAGCATAGTTACAAAACCAACGGCAGCAATCAATCCAAATAATGTACACACACACACACACACATGGTTTGCCAACAAAATACGTGATTATTTCATGTGTCGCACCTGCTTCAACGCAACCGCCAAACCAGTGATGGTGTGGTTGTGGGGCCCACCTTGAAGACCAGGAAACACAGCTTGATTGATCTTATCCTCATAGTCATACAACACCTTCCGAATAAACAAAAGTGTTAAAAAAAGTGCCGTAAGAAAATAAGAAAAGATATATCATGTAATTATCAACCAACCTCCTTTCCCTGCTTGTTGATCTCCTTAACTCCCTTCCTGAAAAATATCATGGCCCCACGTGGCCCACGAAGTGACTTGTGAGTGGTGGTAGTCACCACATCCGCATAGTCGAACGGAGATGGGATGACACCAGCCGCAACCAATCCACTGATATGCGCCATGTCAGCCAATAGAATCGCTTTCTGCTTGTCACATACCTGCAATACACATCAAAAGCCACAATCTTTATTATAAGGATTCTTTAACAACAGAAATCGCATTATAAAAATATAAAAGTGTATGTGGATTTTACCTTACGAATACGTTCATAATCATACAGGCGAGCATACGCACTAGCACCAGCAACAATTAATTTTGGCCTGAACAGTACAGCACTCTTTTCCAGCTGCATAAATAGATCAAATTAGCATTCTCAGATATTATGTAAAATTTTCCACGGCCTCCATCCAACAAATTCAAAATTGGCATAATAAATAAAGATTGAGATTATGCTCTGGAATTCTAAAACAACAGAAGAAAAAAGAAAAAAATAAAAAAGATTTTCTTTGACCAAAGAATTAAAGAAAAGATATAAGCAGGATTAGGAAAGGAAGATCAATAACTGAAATGACAAAGGTACCTGATCATAATCGATGTAGCCGGTGCTTTCGTTCAACCTGTATGGCATGGTCTCAAAGAAAATTGACACAGCGGATATCTTCTTTGTGTCAGTCTGTACAAATTGACAAATATACACAGTTGTTCTTAGAACACAACAACTGGAAGCAACTGATATTAACTAAAGAGTAAGTCTAAAAGATGTTTCATAAACCAGCTTCATAAAAAGTTCAGCATCTAAAACATTAGGTACGCAAGAAAATTTGTTAAGGTTTGACAGATGGAGGATAATACTGATTAGTCAGGCCATGCAGTGAAGTCTGAGGATACCTGATAACCATGGGAAAGATGGCCTCCATGAGGAAGATCAAGTGCCATTATTCTGTCATGCGGTTTGAGCAAAGCAGTGTAAACGTGAAAGTTTGCTGGGGATCCTGACAGGGGCTGCACATTCACTGCATTAACCAAAATTATGAACTGTGAAATTCAATCTTTAACAGTGAACCATTTATTAACCCTTTCGAGTACAGATTTAAATTGCAGTTCGTTTAAGAATTCTATATAGAACGGAACATCTTACAAGATTCAACTTCAGATTAGATGATAATCTTCTACAAGATCCAGTTGTGTTTAGGCAGAAGCCAAGGTTTAATAAAAAAAAGTATACTTCACTTACTAACATTAATTAAAAAATGGATCTCCATTATGAAACAAAATGATCCCATCATTTTCTGTTTCTAAAGTCCGCTCTCATCTGGAAGGTAGATATACACACCGATACAGACCTCAATGAGGTCATTGTGATTCTCATTGGTAATTACACTAAATCTCAGGGGGTTTTCTTTTCCGTTTATTATTATTATTATTTTTGTAAACCTAGATCTAAGTACGCATCTTAGTTATGGAAATATTTTTTAAAAAAAAAAAAAATTCCCGGGTCTAAGTACGCATCTTAGCTATGAAAATTACCTCCCCACTTTTCAGGGTCCAACCGGAATGCTTCTAGAGCACGCTTTTGGCATAATGTTTCAGCCATGTCAATGTACCTGAGTTTCAATTGCACTTGATGAGAAGCATGCAAATCACAGGAGTAAAAAATTCAATAACAATACACAACATTAACCAAGAACTGAAAAAAGAATATATTTGAGGACTAATCACATGAACTATATAAGAAAAAAAATGACATCCTTTTGAAGTTATACTACTTACTCATTTCCACCATAATATCTAGCACCAGGGTAGCCCTCACTGTACTTGTTAGTCATAACTGAACCAACGGCTTGCATCACAGAAACTGAAGTGAAGTTCTCTGAGGGGATAAGTTCCAGCCCCTAATACAGACACCATACGGTTCACACTCACATGTCATGCTCAAGAAATACGAGAAATGATTACTTTTGAAGCATCGATAGTGGTGATCGATTTCAGAACGCTAAAAAAACCGTAGAACATCATGGCCAAGTTAAAAAAGGAACAAAACAATATCTATCTGATAAACTACAAGATAAAGCCCAAAGGACCAAAACAAAGCCATGTGCACCGAATTTGTCCTGCATCTAGTGATCTGAAAATACTTCCAAAGGTATACACACACCAACTGTATATTCATGAACTCATCAGTACATGTCAAGGTGTACTGGTAGGTTATCAGTTATAAAACTAACCACTGGATTGAAAAGAAAATTTATTGAAAAAAAAAAAAAAAAAAAAGAGTCAAAAAATGTACCTTCCATTGTCTAGCCTTTTCATGCTCAATAATATCAGCTATCTCAGGATCAACCACTTCCAGTGGAGCATTGAGTTGTTTTGGCCACTGAAAATTCATACACCAACAGTGGAATTTTTACAAATCCGAATAAGTTCCAACTACTTACCGAAAAGGTGATCGATCAACTCGTGTTTAAACTTAGAACACGCATCAAACAGTTAACGTGCATACCGTGACTCCAGATTTTTCTTTCTCATACACTGCTTCATCAGGCAAAGATGACTGCAACATACAAAATTTTGACTATCCAAATCCGCCCGCCAAATAACAACAATAGTTGAACAGAATATTGAAAAACAAGGGAAATAAAAGTAAATAGTATAAGACCATGTAATAGATAGAGCCGCCATTATTTAGACGCTTGATGGGCTTGTCAACAGATGAATAAAACCTCCTGACGGCCATTGCCAATGCCATTTTCGTATTCACTTTCTCTCTCTACGCGTACAGAAAACATTCACACAGAGATAAACGGATTGTCTCTTGGTTTTAGAATGTGGTTGAGGGTGAGATTTGGGTGGTGGCAGATAATTTGACATTTTTTCTGGTTCTGATTTGTCGGGTTACCAAAAGTTGCTTTTGCTAACATCATCTATCCAAATGGAAGTGGAGGGAATACCAATTGAAATAGTGCGGCCATTTTTTCACCTTTTTATTTATACTAGTACAACACCCGTGTATTATACGGGTGCTTGCTAATTTTTTTCTTAAAATCTAAAATTAATGAGAAAAAGTAGTTTGAAAATTTAAATACTTTTTATAAAAATATATATATTATTATATATTTATTATGACACTTTTAATTTGTGCAACTTACTTGTGTTATATTATACTAATTTTTTTTAAATTACAATATATAACTACATTACATATAAATATATCAATTGAAAAAAAATTTTATTTTTTAATGAATTTCAATAAATATTATTATTTTTTATTATTATAAAGATAAATATAATTTATTTATTTCATATATATACAATATGGATGTCAAATCGAAGATCATCAAAAGATGATTAATTTGATGTATTATATATGTAAAACCGATAAGAAATACAAAAGTTATCAACTTTTAAAATACATTTATAATTCAATAGCTTATTGAAGGAAACAAATCAAAATTCAGGGATATATTAGTCACTTAGTACTTCACTATGTAAAATTACAAAGAATTAAAAGGTTATATTAGTAAAAGTGATATTAAAATACCTAAATTAGCTAAATAATATTTATGGAATACCCGAACATAGATTATTAATTATTAATATATCAATATATTTATCCAAACCTAATTACGAAGCATGATTCTTCGCCAAATAGGATTCCGAAGCACCAGAAGCAGCCACGTAGGCTCAGCGCATTCTGGAATTATATATAAGGAGGATTATATAATATATAACTAGTAAATGTACATGTTGGACGTCATACATAATTACTAGTATTTGGTCTTGTGCATATATGACCAGAGCAAATAAATTTTTTTATGATTTAAAAATTTGATTATATATAAATGGACAGAAAATGGATCAAATGAGAAATGAATATAGTGAAAAAAATTAGAATAAATATGGATTATTCGATACATCATATCAATAGTTAGGATTAAGTCAGACTGGTCAATTATTAATGACAACATGATAATTTAACATACTATTTGTGGTAAAATGTAAAGATTTGTCCCCTTAGTAAGGGTAAAATGGAAAATACACAACAAAATACAACTCATCCACCCATTATAGTGGCCCCACACAAACAAACCGACACTCAATATTTTCTCTCACACCGTCTCTCACATAACAACACAATCTGCTGGAGCAAAAAAAAAAAAATTCTCACAATATGCAGCATGAAGTTCATATCCATGGCAGCCGCCCGCCATCCCGCCGCCCACCTACGCAAGCTTCCCGCTGCCGTATGCAATACGATCATGTTGGAAAGAACGTACTCAACAAAGGAAAGGAATCAATCAAGATCAAACAACAAAGGAAAGAATCAATCAAGATCAAATCAGAATCAGGGTTTTATTATGTAATACTTTCCTTAAGCACATGTTTGTAATAGCTTATATACAGGACTGTATTGGAGATTAAATAATATAATTGAGAATGGAATTTCCTCCTTAATGCCTTTCTAATATGGTATCAGAGAAAGGTTTACGGCCCTGAAATTACCTTTGTTCCATGGCCGACGAATCTGGTTCTTCCGCTACCACCGGCGGCGGAACAGAGGAGTTTCACAATTCAGACCTCTCGACTCTGCTTCGCCTTCTCCGGCAACAGCAACCAACACCTGTAACAACAACCAACAAACAGTACCAGCCAGTCAGTATTGCTGTCAAACTCGATGAATTTAATTTTTCTGTTTGGTCACGACTTATGCGTATGGCAATTGGGGGAAGGGGATCCCTCAGTCATATCACAGGAAATCCACCACCACCGTTACCGGAGGACCCGGAGTATACCAACTGGGAACAAGAGGACTTAAAAGTCCAGTCCGATATAATACACAACTTGTCATCAGATCTAGTAGCCCTTTACGTTGAATTTCCAACAGCAAGGGATCTTTGGAACGGGCTAAATGAAACTTACAGTACTGGCAGGGATTACCTGCAACTGTTCGATTTGAAGCGACAAGCCAACAGCATCAAACAAGAGGATGGGACCATCGAGACTTACCACGGGATCTTAAGCCAGTTGTGGCGAGAGATTGACCGCCGGGAACCTAACCCCATGACGGCGGCGGCGGATATCGCCACCTTCAACCGCCTACGGCAGGAGGAGCGGCTGTTCCAATTCCTCATGGGACTGAGCGATCGGTTTGAATCCGAGAGAAAGGAGATTCTCAGAACGGATCCGCTCCCAACCATCGAAGGAGCGTATGCAATCATTAGAAGGGAAACGGCCAGACAGAAAATCATGGGACTCAGTAAGGACTCCGGCGATGTCACCGGGGTTGGAAGTGGTTTGGTGGTCCAGAACCGGTCAGATCGCGGCAAGGCACCGGCGAAATCATCATTCAGGGGGGATGACAGGGACAAATCGAAGCTGAAGTGCTCTCATTGCGGCGGGACCAAGCACACAAAGGAGGGCTGTTTCAAGCTCATAGGGTATCCGGATTGGTGGCCAGGGGGGAAGAATCAGGCAAAGAAATTCGGTGCCGCTACCGTCGCCTTGGGCGACGCGGAGGCCACCAGCAAGGACGGCAGCGGCGAAGGGACAGCACTGATGAGCAGCGGTGGCTTGTCTGGTGAGCAGGATAAAAGGCCAGCAGGAGAAGGTATAAGGGTGCGGGGGAAGAATTTACCCACAAGCCCTTTAATTTCCAACCCTAGATATTTTTACCCTGGAGTTTTTGATATTGATGCTTCTGATTCTCCTGCTTGTTCTTTTTATAAATCAGTCCCTATTGCTACTGAAAAGTTTAATTTGAATCCTCCTAGTAATTTTGGAACATGTGCAATTGTAAAGAATGAGAAGTGTTCTGAATGGATCCTTGATAGTGGAGCAAGTGACACGATGACGTTCGACCCTGGTGATTTTGTGGCCCGATCGGGTCCTCACAGACAGTCAATATGTGATGCTAGTGGTGCTGTTGCTGCAGTTGGAGGAGCGGGGACTATTGAGATCACAAAAAATTTGCACCTTAAGAATTGTCTTTATATCCCGTCGCTGTCCTTCAAATTATTGTCTGTTAGTCATGTGACCAAAGAACTTGACTGCTATGTGCTAATGGCTCCGACTTTTTGTCTCTTACAGGATATCCGGACAGGGACTTTAATTGGATGTGGCATTGAGCGTGATGGGTTGTACTATGTGGAAGAAGTTACCCAACCAGGTGTTGCGGCTTTAGCTCATGGTTCCTCTGAGAGGCAGGCTTGGTTATGGCATAGACGGTTGGGACACCCGTCAGTGGGGTATTTACGGAGTTTATTTCCACATGTTTTTCCCAGTAATATTTCATTCTCTTGTGAAACTTGCATTTTAGCAAAGAGTCATAAAAATTCATATCCTGTGAGTGAGACACGTTGTGAAACTTTGTTTGGTTTGATACACTCCGATGTTTGGGGGCCTGCACCCAATTCAGTAAACAGTGTGTTTCGTTATTTTGTTCTTTTTATTGATGATTGTACTCGCACTACCTAGGTTTACTTTCTTCAAAAGAAATCTGATGTGTTACAAAAGTTTATTGAATTTCATGCTTTTGTTAAAACTCAATTTCACACTGATATTAAAATTCTTCGTTCTGATAATGGGGGGAGTATGTCAATACAGCCTTTGATCTGTTTCTTCGGGAAAAAGGGATTACTCACCAAACCACGTGTCCATATACTCCCCAACAAAATGGGGTAGCTGAACGCAAGAATAGACTTATTCTTGAAATGACCTGTGCCATGCTTATTGAATCCCAGTCACCTACTTTCTTGTGGCCTGAAGCTGTGGCTACGTCTGTCTATTTGTTAAATCGCCTTCCTACTAAGGCACTTGCCATGTCCACCCCTCTAGATGCTCTTTCCACTATGTGTACCTTGTCGTCTGTTTTGAGCCTTGAACCTCGTGTTTTTGGTTGCACAGTCTTTATTCATGTTCCTAAAATACATCGGACCAAGTTTTCCCCTTGTTCTGTCAAGTGTGTGTTTGTGGGCTATGGAAAGTCTCAGAAGGGGTATCGGTGCTATGATCCCGCTACTCGTCGGGTTCATGTTACTCTTGACTGCCATTTTCTGGAGACTGAGTATTTCTATGCTTCCCAACTCAGTGGTCAGGGGGAGAAGGTGAATGACTCACTGACTTGGTTAATGAGTTCCAGTAGTGGTGGAACGACAAGGAACGCTGCTGAAGAACCCATAGTACAGTCAACGCCTCATTCCCTGTCCGGAGATCCTTCCCCATCACCCCCTGTAAGTCCTCCTATGAGTCCCTCTTATATTTCTACTCAGTCTAGTGATGGTCCTAATCCTTCTCTTGAGGTTTCTCGTGATATTCCGGGGAATACCGTGGACGAAGAGACAGGTGGTGCTGACGAGCATGTTGATGTGCTTCCAGAACGTTATGTTTTGCCACCACGGCACAATAGGGGGGTCCCAGCCAAACGATATGAACCAGAGCATGTACCTAAAACTACAAAGTACCCAGTGGCTAATTATGTCAGGGGGAGTGAGACGACCATGGCTCAAGCATTCAGTCTGGCTATTTGCTCTGTGGAGATCCCGAGAAATGTTGAAGAGGCTCAAGAACAGGAGCTGTGGCAGAAGGCTATGGATCTGGAGATGGAGGCTCTTGTGGAAAATGGTACATGGGAAAAATGCCAGCTTCCGCGTAGAAAGAAAGTGGTGGGCTGCCGCTGGGTCTATACCGTCAAGCATAAGGCGGATGGATCTATAGAAAGATATAAAGCGAGATTGGTAGCCAAGGGTTACACTCAGACTTATGGAGTGGACTACTCAGAGACCTTTTCACCAGTGGCAAGAATTGACACAATTAGGGTTCTGTTCTCCGTTGCAGCAAATCTGGGATGGCCCTTACACCAGTTTAATGTGAAAAACGCGTTCTTGCACGGTAACCTGAAGGAAGAGGTGTATATGGAACCACCACCTGGGTTCTCACAGTCGTTTGCACCAAATGAGGTGTGTCGACTGAAGAAATCACTCTACGGGCTCAAGCAGTCTCCACGAGCATGGTTTGGACGATTCACTCAGGCGATGAAGAAGTATGGGTATAGACAGAGTCACTCTGACCATACTCTGTTTCTCAAAAGGAGGAAGGGATATGTCACATGCTTAATTATCTACGTGGATGACATGATCCTGACTGGTGATGATAAGGAGGAAATGGCACGGGTTCGTCAACAGTTGTTCAGAGAGTTCGAAATGAAGGATCTCGGCCCTCTTAAGTACTTCCTTGGGATAGAGGTCTTGCGCTCTGACAAAGGGATCTTTATTTCTCAACGGAAGTATGTGCTCGACCTACTGGCTGAAACGGGGATGCTCGACTGCAAGCCAGCTGAAACCCCTATTGTCGTGAATCATGGCTTGAAAATTGAGAAGGATGCTGAGGTAGTTGACATGCGGAGATATCAACATCTGGTTGGGAAGTTGATTTATTTGTCACACACTCGACCAGACGTGGCATATGCTGTTAGGGTGGTAAGCCAGTTTATGCACCAACCTCAGAAAGATCACATGGAAGCAGTTCTGCGGATTCTTCGGTACCTCAAATCGTCCCCAGGGAGAGGAGTACTATATCGGAAAAATGAGAACCTAGATGTGGTGGGATACACAAATGCCGATTGGGCAGGAAATCCAACTGATAGAAGATCTACGTCTGGGTACTTTACTTTGATAGGGGGTAATCTCGTGACTTGGAAAAGTAAGAAGCAGAAAGTGGTCGCTCTTTCAAGCGCTGAAGCGGAGTTTAGAGGAATTGCCAGGGGATTGGCAGAGATCTTGTGGCTTCGAAAGCTAATGGCTGAGATTGGTTTTCCCAGTAAGAAGGAGTGTGAGTTGCTGTGTGATAATAAAGCAGCAATAAGTATCTCCGAAAATCCGGTGCAGCACGATAGAACTAAGCACGTGGAAGTCGACAGGCATTTCATCAAGGAGAAACTCGAATCGGGTGTCATTCGGTTGCCGTTTGTTAAGTCCAGTGATCAACTGGCCGACATTCTCACCAAAGGAGTCTCAGGTCCAGTGTTCGAGAACGTTCTTGACAAGTTAAGTATATGTGATCCAATTACTTAACTTGAGGGGGAGTGTTGGAAAGAACGTACTCAACAAAGGAAAGGAATCAATCAAGATCAAACAACAAAGGAAAGAATCAATCAAGATCAAATCAGAATCAGGGTTTTATTATGTAATACTTTTTTTAAGCACATGTTTGTAATAGCTTATATACAGGACTGTATTGGAGATTAAATAATATAATTGAGAATGGAATTCCTTCCTTAATGCCTTTCTAATAGATCATCCCGCATCTCGTCGGAGACTCGCCGGCCAAAGTGGAGTTTTGAAAACTCTGGCGATTCACAATCTGCAGCTCGTCGTTAATGGCCTCCGGCAGCCGTCCGCCACCCCGCCGCGCACTGAGACAAGATTCCCGCCGCCATCTGCAATACGACCCATCCCGCCATCTCGTCGGAGACTCGCCGACCAAAGCGGCGTTTTTAAAAATCCCGCGAGAATCAACCGGAGAAATATCCAAGCCATATATCGCTGCTCAGGGCCATCGACGTACGCCACGAGCCGCCACTGGAGTGCTGAGTATCTCCGCAGATAAAAACAGAACACGAGCTCGCCATTCTCGCCGGAGCACCAGATAGAGGAGAACCGACAATTGCCTGACACCATGGCCTTCACAGCGAGAGCCTTCAGGTCGATGGGAGAGGTCCTTGTTGGGATCACACTAACGGTCCAGCGCTGAGCGGTAGTGACAGTGACGGGAGGATGAAGCTTGTTATAGATAGGGACTTACATTAGAGAATTAGATAAGTTAACAAGGACCTTTATGCAATTTCATAAATTTCAGTATATTGCATTTTAGTACTCGTTGCAGTTTTAGAATTTATTAAAAGTCAAACACATCACATTAATAATATATAAAATGCACAAAATCATGTGATAAAATGCACAGTAAATTTTGTAATTTTAGTTTGTTCGGGTTTGGTCGAATCTTGTGCAATATTATAGTCAATAATGTGCAACTCGTAATACGGTAATGTGCAATCGCATTGCATTATTTTTTTAATGACTTGTCCAAAACAAGTTAAAACACAATCGAAATAATCGTTTTATTAGTTCGATTAACCAAATTAATATAAATGCAAGATAATTTCTAAATTATATTATAAAATATATTTAGTACTTTATTACTTTTATTTGAATATTTTTTTATAATTTATTTTATTGAAAAAGTTATAATATAAATATAAAAAATATTATTTTTATGTGTGTTGGTCGGTTCATTATTTTTTAAAAGAAAACTAAATCGAATTGAAAAAACCATTTTGTTTAAAGTGAAGGACGAACACCGAACCGACATGTACAATTTGAGTATATGTATATATATTTGGTTCATTTTGATCGTTACCTACGCTAAAGTGCAATATCACATATGTAAAAGTGCAACATGACAGTCTTTAATGTGCTTTTTTTGGCCACTATGTGCAGTCTGTAAGGACCGAACTTTTGTCCCAATTAAATTGAATTCGAACAATAACATGCATTTCAATTTTAAATTTTTTTGGTAATGTGTATTTTAATTAGTATTACTATACATTTTATCAAATTATTTATGTAATAAAAATATACTTAGCGTTTATAATTTTTGTATTTACAGCAGCGTTTGTCATGCTAAAAAGCAGTATCACTAACACAAAAGTGCAACACATCAGTCAATAATGTGCAATTTGTTTATAATGTTATATTGAAAATATATAAAAGTAGTATACATTATATATTTTCATATACTTTTGTAATAAAAATATATTTAGCTTTATAATTTTTGTATTTACTACTTTAAATTTATAATTTAATTAACATCAGCATTTGTCATGCTAAAGTGCAATTTCACTACCACAAAAGTGCAACACGTCAGTCAATAATGTGCAATACGTCCAACACTATCTTATTTTTTATTTAATATTTTTTTTTATTATGTTATATATTTAAAAAAATATAAAAATAGAATACTTTTATATACTTTTTGTAAATTATAGAATTGACCCATTGGTCAAATTGAAATATAATCACTTATTAAATTTACAACGGAGTCCCTAAACATAATATAATCCTCAAAATAAAACTCCAAAATCTAGCATTCATAACTCAGATTTCAGCCTGTATCACCATCGACACTCCCCTTATCGGCGACAACGCGAGCTTCTGGTGGAGGAGGACCATCCAGCGAGGTCACCGTTCAACGTTTCCATCCTGCAGCTCTTCCAAACGAACGGCAGTGGTCGCCGGAAATGAGTATGGGTCGGCGATGGAAGGTTTCTGTTGAGACGAATGTTAGAGGTATGCTGTGAAAGCTCGGTTTTGCAGATTCTATCAATTCCATTTTGATCTGGCCATCATGTTTCGGTCAAAGTACATATGCTTGCAGTTTATTTATTTATGTAATCATACTCCTTGTCTTACATTGAGATAGTGTGGTTCGAAGTGTTTCGAATAGAAAGATCACCTATCGATTCCTTGTAAGACTAAACTATTCGTTCAAAGCCTAGACAGGCAGTGAGACCCCTCTTGGATAAAGATTGTAGTGTATTCTTGATTCAGTTGGTCTTTGACTGGAGAATTTCACTATCACTTATGATAGGTGTTGAACAGGACCACAAAAGGATAACATTATGAGACTCACTTATCGTTGTTGTAATCTATACCTTCAGTAATTGATGCGTACTCTTAAGCTGTAAGATAATATAAAACGGGCATATGTATTCATTACTTATTTATTTCATTTATCAAGGGTGATTCCTCTTCTATTAGGATGACATACTCGGTATTTTGGTAAGTAAGTGTGTTTATATGATGTACCGTTATAAATTATTTACGGTCACTGTGTCCCAGTGCGCTGGGTTGATGACGTTCCCGAAATGAGCTCAGGAATGAATATTATGTCAAGCCCTGCGGTGGATGTGTTATCCGACATAATGATTAAGGATCTGAGTGGTACTAGTTTCAGAAATGAATAAGAAGTTGATTAATTATTTTGTCAGTAATTTAATTGATCAACCGACGTTATATCTTAAACATGGGGAGATAAATCGGTCAATTAAATTAATATAATTTAATCAAGTGGAGGTTCGAATTTATTGAATAAACTGGAGCTAAATGGGGAGAGCAATAATATTACTCTAATGGAATGATTTATTATTTAATTCTATTTAGGAATTAGGAATTAATTATATTCTATAATTAGAATTCCCTAATGATGAGAATATTCCTTCTAGAATATTACCTAGGGTTAGGAGATTATGGAGTATTCTAGAAGGTAATTAAATATTAGGAGTATTATCCTAGATGGGAAAAGGAGATGAAAAATAATTAGGATTCCTAAACCTTATGGAATAAGCCCATATTTAGCACCTCCTTAAAGTCCCTAATGTAGCCTATAAATACACCATGTCCCAACCTCTTCCCCTAATGCATGTTGGCCGATTTTAAGGTTCCCATAACGAAGAGAAAAATTGTGTTCTTCATATATTTGAGAGTTAGGGAGTTTCGATTAATTGCCCACCAAGATTACTCGAAGTAGGTGTAAAAGTTATACATTAGAAGACTTTAGGGTACAATATATTTGAGCTTTTTAATATATATAAATTTTCCCGGAGACCCCATTATTTTCCGGCGACTGGCCAGAGCTCAGACGGCGACCAGCAACTCGCCGGAATTTTTCCGAGCACTACCAGTCGCGCCTAGGTCCGTAGGTGTCCTCCCAGCGATTGCAGCCCAAGTCCCAGGCGTTCCTTGCGCGGCCAGTCCACTTGTGCGCAGCCCACCAGACGCGCAGCCCGTTCTCGCGAAGTCTAGCAGCCCAGGCGTGAGGTCCGTTGTTCCTTGCGCAGCCCAGCGTGACGAAGCCCAATTACTCAGGCCCAATTCGCGTGCGATCCAGCAGGAGAAGAGGAGAAACGCGCGGGCCAAGCAGCCCACGTTTTAGCCCACGCGTCTCACAATTGAAGCCCGTGCCCGGCCCGCTAAGCCCGATCCCAACCCGCATGATGGCCCAGTTCTATAGCGCGTTTCCTTGGCCCAACTTCAGTGCGTCCGCGGCCCAAATTGCACCAGCGCGGCCAGCGAGCAGAGTTCCAGCCCAGATGCGCTCCAGCCGGTCCAGATGCACTCCACCCGGTCCAAGAAGCTCCAGAACGGTCCAACAATGTGCCAGAGCGGTTCAGACCGGCCCAGATGCGTCCAGCTCTCACCAAACGGATTCAACTTGGTCCATAAGCTTCGGTTGGAGTCCAGGATGGTTCCCGAGCAGTCCAACTCACTTACCAAAGGTTCGAGACGATCCGATGAGCTTGATGAGCGATTGGAGCACCTCGACGACTCGATTAGAATCGAGAAAGACCAAGTCCAGCTGCCCATTGGACTTTGTTGTTCAGACGATCTCCATCAACGGAAATTAAAAACGTCTCAGAGTCGGCAAAAATTTTAAACCGTATGTCCTAATCCTAACTATAGATTCTGCTGTGTTAGAATTTATTATTTAATAGATTTAAATGTGCACATTGTCGACGTTCCTAATAGAACCCAACAACTGGTATCAGAGCCCAGGCTAATTCGTCTTTGTGCACTATTCGAATTAGGACTTGCGTGATATATGTGAATTAATTGTGTACAGACGCAACACATAATAGATTAGAATTGCAAATAAGTGTGTTTGCAGGTATTCTTGAATCCAACTATTATGGTCCGCATGTATGTTTGTTTTTTAATTCATGCATGTCGTTTTATAAGCTCGGACATGTCGAGGATTTTTTGGGTTGGTGAATGTTTGTAATAATTTATTCGCGCGGTGGGACACCGCATAGTTTAAATGCTTTATTAGATCATTCATGTACGACCCCTACGTGGGCCATAGGATCAATATATGTAATTTATATTATGTAATTTTTCGTTGGACCCGGTAAGCGCGGATATCTCTCGATGAGACGAGGCGGGCTACCCCGCGAACCCGTAGTTGACGGGATACGTGGTACTGTGCAAATGCAGATATACTCGTAGGCAGCTTGCTGTCATATAAGAGCATTGTTAAGGTGTTTGCAGACGGATACGCACGGACCCAGGTCGACAGAAGTACGGACGACGGCGGCAGTAGGCACACGCCAACG
Organism: Striga hermonthica; assembly: GCA_902706635.1. Classification (NCBI taxonomy): domain Eukaryota; kingdom Viridiplantae; phylum Streptophyta; class Magnoliopsida; order Lamiales; family Orobanchaceae; genus Striga; species Striga hermonthica. The sequence goes on from CACSLK010034598.1 coordinate 30,778,707, forward strand.
GAGGAGACCCGATGGCGATTTTCCCGGTGACGACTTGTTTAAGGCAAAAAGTGGAAGTCATGGCCAAAAAGGAAATTCTAAGTCCTGAATCGGAAGACCCAGTTCAACAAGGACAAGACTGCGTTTCCCAAAAGATTGGAGAATGATTAAATGGCTATGATAGTTGGATCTTAGTCCTCGTTTATTATTGCCTATTAACCATGCACGTCCTTATGTGATTTAATTGCTCTATGTGCAAATTGAATTATTAGGAGCATGTTTAGGAAAATCCCTTTAAACTAAAAATTATATTAAGTGTGTAATGGGTTGAAATAAATAACATCCAAGGCCTCCATTATAGGTTTGTCAGTGAAGTGATTTAAATTGAGCCCAAAGGACGTTTTATTTCACAGTTCACAAGGACGAATCTCCTTCGGGATGGTTATAGTGAGATATTTCGGAAGCGTACGGGTCACCCAAAGGTGGACGTATGATTTTGGTAGTAAACTTAGGACCAATTAATGGGTTACGCTTAAATTGCAAATAATTACGGTATTCCCAAAAGAAAAGGTCGTTTTTATTCTTTCATAAGTTAATTGCGCTGGCCAAAAGTTCGACCGACTATTAGTTAATTATTGCTTGGCAGTACGTTAAGCTAATGGGATTTATCCCTCCTCTTGCGACGGTTTGAACCGTAGACGTCCACACTCCGTGGCCTGCGGGGATTCGGTGTTTTGAGGTGCCGGTGAATTTATTCAAATGTTGTTTTGAAGGGATCAATATTTGATGATTCGAAAACACTTGACTGAGTAAAGACTATGTTTGCATGATCCCAGGAATTCAAAATGTTTTTTCAATCTGTTGTCCGTAATACTCAAAGATAATTTACTTGTTCAAACATGATTAGAAATAGAACTTGGATAGTGTCTTATTTTACCGAAGATTACAAGCCGAATGGCATGTGTATCTGGTTTAAGCAAGATGGACATAGGAAGATGAACTGTTCTATCCTTAAGACAAGAAAGGTAAATCTTATTCACTGGGAAGTCGAAACATTCTAAGTGGTGTTATCTATCAGTGCTTGGTATATAGATACGTAACTGCTAATTATGTAAAAAGGTTTCAGGAACCAATCGACATGTGATCGTTAGATTACCATCTAGAATGGGCTACCTACGGAAGTAGCATCTATTGCAGTGGGAGTTATCAATTAAATAGAATTTTGGTTTTTGAGTAATTGTCTTTTCGTACCAAGTTTTAGAAAGAACTCGTGTTCAATTTCTAAATTGTGTATGGATAAAAACGAGATGTTTTATCCATTTGATACGTGGGTAGACAATTTGTAAACTCAAGGAGCCAAAATATCTCACAGTGCAATAAATAACACATCGACTAGAATCAATAAGAAGAAAGGTCCTTCAATAAATGAATCATTACATTACTTGGCATCTAGTGTTTGAGATTTTAGAGTTAGTAGAATTCAAAAGTAAATAACCATTGAACTCATGGGTTCTTTGGGAATGGATGAAACTATCAGACCTACGAATTGTGCTTGGTATCTAAAATCACATAAATGATCTTTTAAAGGTCGAGAGATTTAGAAGCCAAATAAATGTTAAAATTGGTTTATCCGATTTGTAAAGTTCTATGATTTTAGGACAAAAGGTAGTTTTGAATATTTTCTTCGGAGAAATTTGTTCAAAACAGGGTACATTAAGTGACATTCCATAAGTTTGAGTACATCGAAAGAGTGCATGGCAGTTATGGAAAGATGTCGAGTTTAATGTATCAGTGGCATTACGATTGAAATCGTAGTGACTAATACCTTTTTGAAAATCATAGAAATACTTATTTGGTATTGAGATTCAATCTCAACACGTTGCACTTGGTTCATCGGAACAGGACGGTGTAACAAAAACGAAGAAAAATATCTCTCAGGAAGACTGGTTGTGTCAATGATGAGTTATTAGGAATTTTGCTTTTTCGTATTGAAGTTGTGCAAGTAGCAGGATAAGTTCTGAACATAAACCTACCTAACTCTGAACTTGTTGGCAAAACTTAGGCCATGTCATGAACATATTCGGATTCAGAGCATTTCAGCACATGTGCTGGAAAGTTGGTACTAATAGGATTGAAAAAGATGTTCGGAAATTAGGCTATTTGTGGGATACTTCATAGTAACGAGAAATGAGTGGATTATTACAGTACTAAAAGTCAGAATGTGTTTGTTAGCGCGAATTTCTGATTTTTAGAGGAATACTAAGTAATAAATCACTAAGTTCATTTGTAGAATTGTTTTAAGGAAAGATAAAGGTAAAAGTTCAACTTTGTTACCAAGTGTACAAATGTGATACCACAAGGAAAACTGCAACACGTATTTTGTGCTATACACCTTTGCAGAGGGAACCTTGTGTAGTGGGAGGGTTGCAAGGCAACTCCATTCGTGATAATAAGAGTGTTGTTGGACTCAGTCTGTATTAATCACAAGTCCACGGAATTCATGTTTTGAGAAAGTCTCGGACTTAGTCTCTAGTAAACTTGAATCGATCCCTAGTAATACAATGAGGAGATCCAAGACAAGGATGTAGAAACTTAGCAAAGTTTTAATGATTTCTGATTTAGGGTCATGGACTCTAATCAGATCTGGGTTCTTATAGAATTACCAAGTAGCAAACTTGATATTGGACGAAATCTATAAGTGAAGACTTTAGTACAAGGCTTGTTGTGAAACATCAGACCCCAGAAAGAATGGGATCTATTATGTGTTAGCTTTTCACCAGTAGCCCTGTTTAAGTCTGTACATAGAAAGGCTTGTTGTGAAATGGTGAACTAAGAAAGAACGGGATCTATTATGAGTTAATTATTTCACTGGTTGCCGAATTTAAAGCTGATGCCATTCATATGAGTTATGAGTTAGGCAAAGTGGATGTCAAGACAATTTCCTTAATTGGGAGTCTTGTAGGAATATTCACGGAGCAGCACCCAGAAGTTTTCATTGAAAAGGGCTAAGAGTATTTAGTCAGTAGGCTGATACAGTCCATTTATGGACTGTAGGAGTGGGCCAATCATTTGGTTGATAAGTTTGAATCGTGGATTTGATCATTAACCAAATGAGCATTGTGTGTGGCGCATTGGAAGCGTGGTGGTACTTTTGTACTATGCGTAGACAATATTTTGATCACTAGAGACAGTGTGAAGATGTTGACAGACGCAAGGGTATGGTTATCCAAGTAGTGGTACATGAAAGATTCGGAATCAACTATTCTTGAGATTGAGGATCACAAGAAAGATATGTTGCGATTATCCCGAATTTCATGACCAGACTACCATAAGGCTCATTCTATTTTTGCATGATACAAAGGCAGTCCTTATGCATGGAAATATGGAAGCCTGGTATATGCAATAGATGAGGCCTGATATTTATTGTATGGTTAGTAAATATCAAAGTAATCCTAGATGGGAGCAATGGTTTATGGTAGAACATATGATCAAGTGTCGTAACAAGGTTAAGGATAAAATGTAGGGTTACCAAACAAACAATAAGAAACCTATGGATCACAAAAGATTCTAATTTCTAATCAGACATGAACAACAAGTAAAAACCACCTTATGGTTTGTGTTCACTTGTGGGAACCAAGCAGATTAGAGGAATGTCAAGCGGTAATACGTTGACGGATTCCACTATGAACTCAGTACGTCCCTTCCCAAATGGCGAGCGATGTAGAGATTGGATTCGCCATTCAACTAAAAATGTGAAACCTCGTCTAGCCAAGTCAGGTCACAATATAATTGCGATGACAGTTAGTATGTTGGGTTCTGTTAGGAACGTCAAACAACATGCACAGTATCGAACTTTATCGAAATAAATCCTAACGCAGCGAAATCTATAGTTAGGATATGGACGTTTACCTTTTAAAATTTTTGTCGACTCTAAGACGATGTAGAGTACCGTTGGTGAAGTTCGTCTGAACACCACAACCTAATGGGTGGATAGGTTTGGCCTTTAGTTGATTCTAATCAACTCGTCAAACAGTCCTCGGTTGAACGGTGCGCGGGTCTCGGTCGTCGGGTGCAGTGGGCGTATGCGCGTCGGGCGCGGGTGGCTGACAGGTACACGGATAGCAGGCGGAGCGCGTCAGGCGCTGGGCGTACGCTCGGATCGCTGGGATCTGCGGACGGATGTTGGGAGGGCGCGCGCGTGCAGCAGACATCACTCCTACTCCTACGCAGACTGGCGCTGGTAGGTGGAACGCACGCGGGCGGTGCAACAAGACTCCTGGGCGTGGTCGGATGGTGCGCGCGTGACGTTCGCGCACTGGGGACAAACAGAAACCAGTCGGTCATCGCTGGGGTCGTGCGCGATCGACTACTGGGACGCTGGGCGTGGTTCGCGACAGCGTGAGGTTGCACGAACAGACGTCGGCCTTCGTGCGGTGGTCCTGGGTGTCACTGCTGGGAGCTGGACGGGCCTGGCTGGACGCGGTCGCGGGCGGTTGCTCACGGTTGCGATCGGCCGGGCGTGGACTGCTTTCGGCAGCGGTAGATGATTTCTGGCGAACACTCACGGCGGCGGAGAGGTGATGATGATGACCGAAAAATATAAATATAAAGGCTCGAATAAATTGTACCCAAAAGCCTTCTAACGGATTACCTAAACACCTACTTCGATTAAACTTGGTGGAGCGTTTAATCAAATCTCCCTAACTCTCGAACAATGATATTTCTCTCGTGTATGTAGGTGAGAAAATCGGCCAACATCAACTTGTAAAAGAGATTGGGACATGGTGTATATATAGGCTCCATTAGGGACCTTAAGGAGGTGCTAAATATGGGCTTATTCCATTAGGCCTAGGAATCCTAATTCTACTCCAATACTAATTTAATGTAGGAAGGAAATCTCCTACTAATCCTCTCCTTCTAGAAGACTCCTAAGTCTCCTAACAATAGAGAAGAACCTTGTAGGAATATCTTTTTTAATTAAATTAATAACCATAGAATAAAATTAATTCCTAATTTAGGAAGCCTAATTTTACTCCAATTAATAATATAATGTAAGAAATATATTTCCCACTAATCTTCATCTTCTAGAAGACTCCCAAGTCTCCTAATCCCAAGAGAAGATTCTAGTAGGAATTTTATTCTCCTAATTAATTAATTAATATGGAATAAAATTAATTCCTATTTAATAGAATTAAATAATAAAACATCCCTCTAGAGTAATATTATTGCTCTCCCCATTTAGCCACTATTTTACCAATAAAATCGAGCCTCCATAATTAAATAATATTAATCTGATTGATCGATTTACCTCCCTATGTTTAAGATATAACGTCCGTTGATTAATTAAATTACTGACAAAATAATTAATCAACTTCTTATTCATTTCCGAAATTAGTACCACTCAGCCTTGAACCATTATGTCAGACAATGGTCTACCTACAGGGTTTAACATAATGTTCCTTTCTGAGCTCATTTCGGGGACGTCATCAATCCAGCGCACTGGAACATAGTGATTGTAAATAATTTATAATAGCACATCATATAATTATTCTTACTTACCAAAATACATCGTATGTCATCCTAACAGAATAGGAATCACTTGGTAAATCAAATAAATAAGAAATAAAAATATATGCCTATTTTATATTATCTTACAGCTTAAGAGAGCGCATCAATCACTGAAGGGCGAGGTTACAACAACGGTCAGTGAGTCTCATAACCTTTGCCTTCCGCGGTCCTGTTCAACACTTAACATAAGTGCCAGTGTAATCCTTCAGTCAAAGACCAACTGAATCGAGAATACACTACAGTCTTTTTCCAAGTGTGGTCTCACTGCTAGTCTAGACTGTGAATGAATAGTTTAGTCTTATAAGGAACCGATAGGTGATCTTTCTGTTCGAAACTCTTCGAACCACACTACCTCAATATAAGACATGGAGTATGTATTGCATAAATAAATAAACTGCAAACATATGTACTTTGACCGAAACATGATTGCCAGATCAAAATGGAATTTATAGAATCTGCAAAACACAGCTTTTACAGCATACCTCTAACAATCTCCCACTTATGCTTTATAAGCTCATGGCTAAACAAAATAACCACAATTTCTTTCAATCTAATTCTCAAAGACTAGTCTACTATGTTGCCCTAACATCTAACTCCCATTCCTTCGACGTCTCTCGTAAAGACTTTCGCTGGTAGGCTCTTCGTAAAAGGATCTGCTAGGTTGTCCTCTGATTGTATCTTGGCAACAACGACTTCTCCTCGTCCAACGATTTCTCGTATCAGGTGGTACTTGCGCTCTATGTGTTTACTCACTTTATGAGTCCGTGGCTCCTTCGAATTTGCTACTGCTCCGCTGTTATCACAGAACACTGTGATTGCAGCGGGCAAACTCGGTACCACATCAAGGTCGAGGAGAAAATTCCTGAGCAAGACAGCTTCTTTCGCTGCCTCTGAGGCTGCTACATACTCAGCCTCCATGGTTGAGTCCGCCACGCATTTCTGCTTGACACTCCTCCATACTATGGCTCCTCCTCCTAAAGTAAACACAAACCCTGAGGTTGACTTACTTTCGTCCCGATCTGCCTGGAAGTCAGAATCGGTGTAACCCAATGGAGGCAATTCATCTGCCTGGTAAATCAACATGTACTCCTTAGTCCTACGTAAGTACTTGAGTATATGTTTTACCGCAGACCAATGTTTCGGTCTTGGATTACTCTGATATCTTGCCACCATTCCCACGGCATAACAAATATCAGGTTGCATGCACAACATAGCATACATGAGGCTTCCTACTGCCGATGTATAAGGAACTGCCTTCATGTCCTCTATCTCTTGAGGCATCTTCGGGGACATCCTCTTAGATAGAGGTATTCCGTGCCGAAAGGGCAAATCCCCTTTCTTGGATTCCTGCATGTTGAAACGCTTTAGGACAGTGTCTATATATGTGGATTGGGATAGACACAACTTTCTCTTCTTTCGGTCGCGAATGACCTTGATTCCGAGAACATGTCCTACTTCACCCAAATCCTTCATATCAAACTGCTTGGATAACCATACCTTTATGTCTGACAACATCTTCACACTGTTTCCAATGAGAAGAATATCATCCACATACAACACTAGAAACACTACCACGTTTCCATCACTTTTCTTGTACACACAGTGCTCATCCAGACATTGGGTAAATCCATACGATTGGACAACCTCGTCAAAACGGATGTTCCAAGATCTCGAAGCTTGCTTCAGCCCATAAATGGACCTCTTCAGCTTACAGACCAGATGCTCTTGGCCCTTTGCAATGAATCCTTCTGGTTGCTGCATATAGATGTCCTCGTCCAAATTCCCGTTAAGGAAAGCGGTCTTAACATCCATTTGCCAAATCTCATAATCCATATGAGCGGCCACAACCAAGAGAATCCTGATGGATTTGAGCATGGCTACCGGCAAAAAGGTTTCCTCATAATCGATCCCTTCTTTCTGAGTGTACCCTTTCGCAACAAGCCTAGCTTTGAAGGTCTCAACCTTTCCATCTGCTCCTCTCTTTCTCTTATAGACCCACTTGCATCCAAGGGCGCGAATGCCACTGGGTGGCTCTACAAGATCCCAGACCTGATTAGTGTCCATTGACTCTATTTCAGATTTCATCGCCCTTTGCCAAGACTCTGCGTCCCGATCTTGGAGTGCCTCATTGTATGTCCATGGGTAGGATTCAAGAACGTCCGGGACGGCCTCAGAAGACTCTCCCAGACCCATGAACCGTTCGGGCTGCCGGACAACCCTCCCACTACGACGAGATACTTCCTGCTCAGGTGCATCATCAGCGATACGTGTTGCATTACTTTGTGGTGTAACATCTAGTGCACTCGGTATCGAAGTACTCACTCCCTTTAAATCCTTAAGAACATGTCTACTACTGGGCTTATGATCTGAGACATAGTCTTCTTCCAAGAACCTAGCATTCGTGCTAACGATTACTTTCTGGTCCTCGGGACTATAAAATAGACCACCTTTTGTTTCCTTAGGATATCCCACAAACAGCCTTACTTCTGATCTCGGTTCCAACTTATCAATATCGGTTCTCAGCACATGTGCTGGACTACCCCAAATCCTGAGATGCCTTAGACTAGGCTTATGCCCAGACCACAACTCCAATGGTGTATACGGTACTGTTTTAGAAGGTACTCTATTCAGAATGTATACCGCTGTTTCTAGGGCATATCCCCAAAACGAATCTGGTAAACTACTATAGCTCATCATTGCCCTAACCATTTCCATAAGAGTCCTGTTCCTCCGTTCTGCTACGCCATTCTGCTGAGGCGTGCCAGACGCAGTCAGCTGGGACGTAATCCCATTATCCGTCAAGTAGCTCCTAAATTCATTTGAGAGATATTCGCCACCACAATCGAATCATAATGACTTGATACTTTTTCCTAACTGCTTCTCCACAACTGCCTTATACTCTAAGAACTTCTCAAAGCATTCAGACTTGCGGTGCAGAAGGAAAATGTACCCATATC
>CACSLK010034598.1:30802186-30837608 GCA_902706635.1 Striga hermonthica
TACACCGAGATACAAATAGAGGGGCTCGTCGGGAAGTGGCTTTTGTAAGGTCGGTAACTGCAAAAGAACCTGTTTAATGTTGTCAAAAGCATTTTGACATTCCGTGGTCCACTCAAACGGCTTCGTCTTCTTGATGGCGTCAAAGAATGGTTTACAATGGTCCGTGGATTTCGAAATGAATCGATTAAGGGCCGCCAGCCGACCAGTTAAGGCTTGGACGGCTTTGAGAGATGTCGGGGGAGCTAGGTCAAGTATAGCTTGAATCTTAGTAGGATTGGCTTCGATTCCTCTTTGGCTCACCATGTACCCTAGAAACTTCCCTGACCCAACTCCGAAAGTACATTTTTTAGGGTTAAGTACCATGGAGTATTCTCGGAGTATATCAAAGACTTCAGAGAGATGGGCAATATGATCGGGGGCCTGCTCTGACTTCACCAGCATGTCGTCTACATAGACTTCCATGGTATGGCCAATTAAACGAGCAAACATCTTATTGACCAATCTCTGATACGTGGCCCCTGCATTCTTCAATCCAAAAGTCATCATAACGTAGCAATAGAGGCCGCGGGCTGAATAGAATGAAGTATGTTCAGCATCATCTGGATGCATGGGAATCTGATTGTAGCCTGAATAGGCATCCAAAAAACTCATGAGTTGATGTCCCGACGTAGCGTCCACCATATAATCGATATGTGGAATGGGATAGCTATCTTTCGGGCAGGCTTGATTCAAGTCGGAGAAATCTATACAGAGACGCCAAAGGCCGGTTGCTTTCTTAACCAGAACGGGGTTCGATATCCATGTCGGATACTTGGCTTCTTTGACAAATTTATTATCAATGAGCTTATTCACCTCTTCTTCAAGAGCCTTTTGACGATCTGGACCAAATTTCCGACGTTTCTGAATAACCGGTTTGACGGTCTTGTCTAAATTGAGACGATGACATGCCTTCTGTGGGTCGATCCCTTTCATGTCTTCATGTTTCCATGCGAATACATCAGTGTTTGACTGGAGGAATTGAATCAAACTCGATCGAAGGGGTTCCTGTAGGTTGGCCCCAATACGCAACGACTTCTGTTGTTCTGACCCGTCTACGTAAATGATCTCAATATCTTCAACAGGCTCCGCTCGAATATGATGACTCCCGTCTTTGAACTGCATCCTTGGGTCTATATCTTCGTGCTCCTCTATGTCTTTTTCATAGGGAGATTGTTCCTGGCCCAGGATTTCTGTTGATATCTCAGACGAGACCGACGTCGCGGGGATGTCGGTATCAGATGTCGGTACCTGAGGCATGTCGGTATCCGAGGTGGACTGATCAACTTGCTTGGTGCGAGGGGTTGGATCACTTGGCTCAACAAAGGTGTTAACATCTTGTGCTTCAATCATATGAAAGTCAGGCGTGGTTGAGAGCAGCGTTAGACTCCGGGCTTCTCGTTGGTCTCCATAATGAACGCCCTCTCCTTCAATGGTGGGAAACTTCAAGGCATAATGAAAAATCGAGACGGCAGCGCGAAGTTTATAAAGTGCGGTTCGTCCAATTACAGCATTATATTCATTGTGAACATCCAAAACTTTGAAGGTTTCCATGATAATCTTGGACTTCGGCCCAAAGCCTCCAAATCGGATAGGGAGCAATATTTCGCCAACAGGGCAAGAGATGCTCCCATTGAAACCTTGAATCTGATCATTGCACGGCCTAATATCTGCTGGGTCCAAACCCAACTTCTTGAAGGTTCGTAGCATTAAGATACTCGAATACGCTCCTGTATCGACTAGGATTCGATGAACAGGGATTCCGCCAATTGGGGCAGTTATGATGAGAGCATCAGAATGAGGATGAGCAAACAAATTGGCGTCTTCAATGCTGAATGTAATGGGGCAATTCCGTTTATTGATCGTATCCCGAAGATCGACATTCATGACTCGGTTCTCGGCGTTCTGAGCCTCCCGAGCATAAGCTTTAACTTTTCGTCGGGACATATCTGACTGCTTGTTATTGGAGTTGACCCGAGGTATACTACGTGGAAAATCCGCAGAATCATGTGTCTTAGGTTTCCTGTAGTTGTCGGTTGACGTTCCGACATGGGTAGAAAACGTAAAAACTTCCTTATCATTTACACGAGCTTTCTTCTGGTTAGGAGGTCGGTTATCTTCGTCTTCTTCATCTGAAAAATCCAAAGGTCTTCCTTTCCGGCGATTATCAAAATTTCGGAACTTTTGAAGCTGAGGTTGGCCGATTAAACGTAAGAGTGCCGATAAGAGACCGAGGCACTCATCGGTATTGTGCCCTGGAGATTTGTGGTACGCACAGTAGCGAGTTTTGTCCAACTTATCTTCAGGAGTTCTCACTGGCCTGGGGTCTGGAATAATCCCCTTTCCTTTCAGTTCTTCATAGATGGTAGCCGCTCCAGCAGAATAAACAGCGTGGTAACCTGTCCTGACGTTATCCGAATATTGATCTCGCGCAGCCCGGGACTCTGGGGTATTTTCATACCCCCTAGAGGAGTTCCGAAATTGGGACTTTCCAAAGTTCTTTTTGTTTTTCTTCTTAGTATCCGGTTCACCCTTACTTTCTTTTACCGAAAAGTCGAAACTGGGGACCGACATGGATTCTTCGGCAATGATGAATTGTTGAGCTCGTACAAGGAACTCTTGAAACGTTGCAGGCTTATTTTGACATAAGGTCCAACGAAACATTGAATTGGGCCTCAATCCAGCAATGGCGGTTACTAACAGAGTTTCAGGATGACATGGCTCCATATTCTGAATCCGGTCATTAAATCGCGCCACATAGTCTTTGACAGTCTCATCGTCTTTTTGCACGATGTTAGTAATAGATTCTTTTGGAATAAGGCAAATCTGAGCACCGATAAAGTGTGACCGGAAAGCCGCACGTAGTTGCTGCCATTTCCATATCGAATGGGGTGGAAGAGTATAATACCATTTCTGGGCTCGCGGCCCCAGTGTAAGTGAGAACATTCGACACCTCAGAGCATCTGAAGCTCCATGTAAATCCATCCAAGATGTGTAATGACCTAAATGAGCGTCTGGATCCGACGTCCCATCATACATACCGATTTGCGGAATCTTTACTTTGACAGGGAGTGGCTCCGCAGTAAGCTCAGGGGCTAACGGGGAATCTGCCTCAACAACAACATTTCCCGACGTCGCGACATGTCGGGGCGAATCTTCTTGTGACTTCTGTCGCATTTCAAGTTCGGCCAAACGTTTGCGGAGGGTTTCGATTTCCTCCGCACTATGTCTCGAAAGGCGATTGCGCTCAATTTGGCGTCGTAAATCCTCGCGAACGTGAGGTGCTGATGAGACGGGCCTAGGACGAGGGGAAACTCTTTGACGATGAGCAGAGTGACTCTCAGCAGTCATCTCTTGCACAGGGGGTTGATCTTGGGCTTGATTGTTCGTTACGGGATTCACGATCACATGAACTGGTTCTTCTTGACGTGGAGAGGTATGATGAGGTTGGGACGTAGCATGTGACGTCGCCGCATGTGTTTCATGATCATGATGAATATGATTAGGATGCTCCGTTGGGTTAGTAGTCAAGGGCATCGTGCTCGAGTTTCTAGGCATGGCTCGAGCTATTAATGAAGACAAACCCTGTATGAACTCCGGATTTTGAAGGAAGTTTGTAATATTCGCGGCCGGAGGTGGTGGCGTTGTACGCCGCGGGGAATGATTAGTTGAATGGCTCTGTCCAGGGTGTGTAGCATGGTCTCGCCCAGACTGTGACATGATGATTCTGTGTATGCAACTTGTTTAAACAGGGAGTGAAATTCGGCCCTCCTTCTAGCGCCAAACTGTTGTTACATGGAAATTAACAACAACCAAATTGGGGTGTATTTTAAGTAAATCTAAATATTTAGCGATGGAAAGCTTGTATATTATTTCTGGAAATGTAATTTGTAGCAGGGTGGTATTCTTGTTTGTTTGGGAAATTCTCTATTTCCCTTTTATATTTACATACCATAATTATCTGTACAATAATCATTACATTTTGAAAGGTCAAAGGCGGTCCTTGGTGGTTTCTCTTGATAGCTTGCCACTTGGATAAACGTAATGATGAATTATGCTGAGTTGTCGCCGCCTTACCATGCTGAGCTGGCATGTTATAGATATCGGTCCACCCAATTATAACCGGTACGTCGTGGCTGATATGCAGTAACCGACATGTGTTGACCGACATGTTTTGACCGACATGTATTGGCCGACATGTGATATCGGTCAACTTAGGGAAGATGTCGGTTCTTGCTGAATCTTTCATTGTGTAATCATCTTGAAGCTGGTGGAAGTGCCTCGTGCTTGTATGAACTCTAATCATCATCATATTGGTCTCGATCAACGGATTAGTGTTGCTTAATCCGAGTTACAGAAAATGATATCAACATACGGCTTTAGGGTACAATAGATTTGAGCCATTTAATATATATAAATTTTCCCGGCGACCCCATTATTTTCCCGCGACTGGCCGGAGCTTAGACGACGACCAGAAACTCGCCGGAATTTTTCCGAGCACTACCAGTCGCGCCCAGGTCCGTAGGTGTCCTCCCAGAGATTGTAGCCCAGGTCCCAGGTGTTCCTTGCGCGGACCGTCCGCTTGTGCGCAGCCCACCAGATGCGCAGCCCACCAGATGCGCAGCCCGTTCTCGCGAATTCCAGCAGCCCAGGCGTGAGGTCCGTTGTTCCTTACGCGGCCCAGCGTAACGAAGCCCAATCACTCAGGCCCAATTCGTGTGCGATCCAGCTGGAGAAGAGGAGAAACGCGTGGGCCGAGTAGCCCGCGTTTCAGCCCGCGCGTCTCACAGTTGAAGCCCGCGCGCAGTCCGCTAAGCCCGATCCCAGCCCGCGTGATGGCCCAGTGATGAGGGATCGTGATTTTTCCTACGCTTTGTGGATAATCGCGCACTAGGGGCCTTCGACTAAACACGATAGGTGTGACTTCAAGACGCTCTCAGGGCCTTCTCTTAGACACTATTGTATGATAAACACGCACTAATGGCCTTGCTTTAACACACGATGAACAAACGTTCTTTTCTATTAACTCATCAATTCTGGACATCAAAAACAATGAGGGAAGATCCCTATTTATAGATCCTAATTATCTCTAATCCTACTCCAACTAGATCTCTTATTAAAGCAATAAAATATTAAATCTTTAACATATTAGATCTTCTAAAGCAATAAGGAAAAGAAATATACTAGAATCCTAATTAAGCTAATAAACTTGCTCTCCAAAACTCTCTTGCTTGATCCCCAAGTTGGGCTGAACCCTAAGCCCTGACCGCCTCCATCGCACGCCGCCTCGCACGCCTAGTCCTCGGCGGACTCGGCTTCCCACGCGCTGGCCTCGTACACGCGCGCTGTCGCGCGCGCCCCGCCCTCTCCGCCTTTCGCCTGTGCGTGCACACCCGGTACTCCTACTCCTGCACGGTTGATATCCTCGCCCTCTTACGCACAACCCATCTTGCCTACGCATATTCGGTCTAGGCGTTCACTCATTCCGCACGCGTCGCCAACTGCGCACGCGGCTCGCCCGTGCACCGCCTCTCGATCGCCTAGTCCTGCGCGGCCTAGGCTTCGCGCACCTGCACTCCACTCGCGCCCTATTGCGCGTCCACCAATCCCGCTGGCCCCATCGCCGCACGTACCGCCTCACGCCCCAGCGCCCCAATCGCCTACGGCGCGATCATGTACGCCCGATGGGCCCGGCTCGCCTAATGTACTGACCCTCTCCTCGCACCAACCATGCGGCCCAATGCAATCGCCCGTGCACATCTTCCACCCATCTTCCACCCCTTGCGAGCCCATTCTCCTAGCCTCCATGCGCCAAGCACGTCGCTTCCTCGCACAAGGCCCGCACTAATTACTCCTCGCATTAGTCCTCGACTTGCATTGCCCCTTAGCTCATTTTTCCTTGCGCCTCCTTGACCTATCGCCACAACCTCTCGGCCAATCTCGCTCACAAGAGGGTCGATAATCCCCACCATGTGGTCCTCGAGCATGTTCTCTAGCCAAATATCGAGATCATCGCTGGTCTCTTCCTCGGACTCGCAAGGGTTAATGACCACTTCCATATCATTCTCGTCCTCTTCAGGACTATCCTTGTCCTCAAGGATGATGAAATTAATCTTGTGGACTTGTCTATCTATTGGAGTATACAGTAAAGCAAACTTTTATGTGAGCTTTTAGATTGTATTTATTCGATTTCCCATTTAACAGAAATAAATGTTTTCACATTGTTGCATTCTTTATGATTGCTTGAACGATAAATGTCCAATTATCTTATATTGTAGACAATGTGGTGTGTTAGTAGTCACACAGAAGATTACATTGTCGGTTCCTTATAAGATGTTAATGGTATTCACAACTGAGATAGTTATGGACATGACTATCGGTGTAGGTTGTAGTATAAACTGAATATAGCTTGTCTTGGCTATTGGTTTATACTAGTGCGATGCGTCGCATTGAATGGATCACAGTTGAGACGTGTTCTTCTGTTCTGACTGTCATGAAGAACCAAGGTCTCGGTGACTCTACTAATTCTAAACCCTAACTGTGATACTTAGATATATGGGATATTTGTTTGTTACTTTGATTTACCATGGGTGAGAGCCATATATTGGTTCAATATGCTCTGTATCTTGGGTAACAACATTTTCTGCATGATATCTATTTATTGCCATTAGGGCATCGTGTCCTGGACATCCAGGTTGATGATGTCCCCTTAAGAAACTCATAAGGATTATCGTATAAACCCTGCAGGTGGATTTAATCCGTACGATAATCAGGTTGAGTGGTACTACTTAAGGAATAAAAGATATTAATTAATTAAAGCAGTCAGAAGCTTGAATAATAATGGACGTGTGATATCTTAAACACGGGGAATTATATCGAGTCTAATAGAAGCCATGATTCATTTCGGGATAGGACGGAAGTGCAATATTAATTCTCTAGTGGAATGAATTAATATTTATAGGCCAAATTGTGTTCTGGGCTGAACATAAGAATTTGGGCCTGTAGGGAGCCCAAACCCTATACCTTCTAAGAGATCCCTAGTCTGGCCCAAGGACTCTATAAAAGGAGGGCTTGCACACGTTTTTGAACCCTAAGAAACTAATCACGTCTTCAGCCACCACAGAAAACGTGGAAGATTTAGGAAACGTGAGAGGTTCAGAGAAGAACAAAGGCAATCCGCTCCTTGCTGCCGTTTGGAGGATCGTCGTTCATCCGGCATCCAAGCGTGGTCGAGACACAGACTAGAAGAACGCTCAGATCGAATCAAAGCCTCGAAGAACGGTATATCTCTGTTCGTTCTTTAGGAGCATGATTAGTTTTATTTGAAATCATGTATGTACGTGTTTGGTATCTGATATCGATCCGTGGGAAGGACCGCCTCGTCGGCGTGTTCCAGCAATTGGTATCAGAGCCTCGGTTTCGTAGATTATCGGCTCTGCCTGGAACATGTAGTTGATTTCGTTTATTCGTTTCTTCGTTTTCAGTCATGTATGGATGATTGTTTATCTCGTTTATGATAATCATTGCTACTCTCATTATCAAGTGTCAATGTAGCGCTCCGTTCGTTTATTAGAGTATTCCGAATATTATATTATTACTTAATTGCTTATAATTGATTATTTGCCCTTGCTTTATTTATTTGCCGGTTATGGTATTAACTGCTCGACTTGTGTAATCTTCATTAATTTAAAATTCAAATTTAATAGATGTCCTCGTCTATTTAATTTGTTAAATAATTTACGATCCAAAAATTTAGATTTAAGAGATGTTCTCGTCTTCTTAAATTCATTGGCGTGCTCTTGTTTTACTAAATCGTTCTAAGTGTTTTAAATTGATATGAAATTTGCATCTATGCCTATGTGTTATTTTATGTCTAAGTGTAATTCGAATGTAAAATAGTCGGAATTTTTATTTGTTTTAAACATGTAATGTAACGCCCCAAAATTTATTAATAAAGGAGAGATACTAGCTTTTAAATATAAGCTAGTCTTTGTTAATAAATATTCATGTTAATGATCAAGTCTAAGTTATTCAGCTAGTTAAATTCCAAGTTCGCCGTTAAGTCGAAAGTATATCCGGTTGCTTTTATTTATTAACCGAGTCAATGATCGTAATTAATCTCATTCCGTTTATTTAATAAATGGAAATCAGCAAGTCGGGATTTATCATTTGATATCAAGGATATTCGAATTAATTTTCGAAGTCTAGTTCCAACCAAAATCGAGTAAATTTGGTCAACATTCAACATTAATCGAGTTTCTGTGGTTTTGGGATATGTTTTCTAAGTATCCCAAAGCTATATCATTAGTATTATTATCATACTAAGATTTTCTTAGGTGTTATATATAAAATTCATGCGCTAATGGTCCACCATTTTATATTGCCGCACCTATATCATGTTAGTCATTAGCCAAGGTATTATGAAATTAGGCTTCATTAGCTTATGTTTAAATATGCTTATGAATATTTCTTGGTCAAGTTATAGTCAAGCTAATATTTATAACTTAAGGTGCTCAAGCCACGTTAGTATATGACTAAGTGAACTAAAATGCCACCAAAGTCTAATGTAATGACAAGTGGTATCATTCTAGTAGTCCACCTTATTTCAACCTCTTCAAATCGTTTTTATAGCTTACCATCAGATTGAAGGGGATGTTTTATCTCATTATCATTAATCCAAAGTTCATATTATATCCCACAAGTATCTATAGCCGAGAGATTTCGGAGAGTGGAAATAAATAGCCAAGCATCTTTCTTATCTTATCACCCAGGCATTATTAGTGTATCTTAAATCACTATATTAAGTGGAGTAGAAAGAAAGCTTATATACTAGCCATTGCCGAGGGAAAGCACGCGCACTATCGATTGGGAGCGAGCGAACACGCGAAGTTAAGCATTGTTTCACGAGCAATCGAAGGGGTATGTTCATATGAACCCTCTTTTAGTGTTTATGTGATCATTTTAGCTAAGTCATGTTTAAATCATGTTGTTAAGTCCATTAAGGTTGTCATATTGTACTCGGACACGCTATATAGGCTTTCTCGAGCCATGTCAATTTCTAATCGAGCACGTTTGAGCAATTTATGTATTTTCGGCCATTATATGTCATATTAAGTTAAGTTATGTAGCAGTTGTCGAAATCAATTGTCGGACGACCGATAGGTTCGGTTGGAGTTGCCGGTTTCGCATATAGCGCACTCCGCGACCGGCATCAAGCCATTTTAAGTTATATCTGTAATAAAATATGTGTTTTTGGTCATTTTATATCATGTTATGTTGATTCAAGTCGAGTTTGCTAGAAGAAGTCGCCGGACAGCCGACAAGGGCCGGCCGTAGTCTCCCTGCCCGCACATAGTGGATACAGCGCCCGACAATGCCAGATCGCGCGTCCTCATGCCCAGTCGCCTGTTGCGGCGCTCGGTAGCGCCCGACAGTACTCTAGTGCGCAAGTGTCAGCACACATAGCGCTCGGCAGCACCAGTCATTAGGCCAGGCGTCCAGTCGATCGTCGGCTGTGCACAGCAAACACCCGATGGCCCTATCCAGTGCACGCGATACGCACGCCAGTGCCCAGCGTCGTGTATGCGATGCACCAGTTGCACGTCCGTCACGCAGGCCGTGCCCAGTGGCCACCAGCATGCACGAACGCCCATGTCCACGCCCAGTTCATGCCCAGCAGGGCCGACAGTGTCACACCGCGCCCAATGCAGGCCAGCGCCCGCACCCGACGCATAGCAGGCCAGTTGGCCGAGCCCGCGGCCCACCGGCCAGCCACAGCAGGTCGGCGGTCCGACAGACCCTAGACCGGCCGGTTCAGACCGGTACATCTTATGTCTTAATGTTTTATGTCCCGGTTCATAATTATGTTAAATTTTCAGTTAAATTCTGGGTCCAGTCCAGTTCAGTAAATTCGTGTCCGACCAGTTCCATGTTAAACCAGTTCCGGTTATACCGGTTAAATCCAAATATCATGTCAAGTTCCAGTAGAGCATCTTAACACATTAACAGCAATTTTAATCAGTCTGAGCATAGTATTTAGTAATTGTTTATATTATATTTCAGTTTGATCAGGCTACAAATATCAGCACTGCCTTTTCATTTCGACGGATCAGGTGGGGACTCAAGCTGGGTATTACATTGATTATAATTACTCTACCATTTTTGAGGTATGTATTATCAGTATCCGCTCGGAATGGTCGCCGGTCCATTCTGGGTTCTAGTGGCCTTAGTCTGCCCACTAGAGTGTGCACATGGTATCCGACATTTTTATGCTGACAGATGTTCAGGTATCAATCAGGTGATGAGTATCACGCTATCAGTATCAGATCATGCTTATTCAGTACCGGTTTCAGTTCAGTTCAGTTATATATGTCAGGATCATGATATTGTTATTATTTTCACTGTTTACTTTAGTATGAGTCTGCGGAGCACAGTAGATTTAGTGCTCACGCCCCACATTATTCATGTTTTTTCATGTCACAGGGTCAGAGCCGAGGAGTGAGCTGGCGGTCAGTTCAGGATTTTGATTTTATGTATAAAAATGTTTTGGCGACGCTACGTTTTTCCGCTGATTACGACTATTTGTCGAACTTAGCTTTTGATCCGACTTTCAGTCGGTTAATATGTTATGATAAACCGGTTGTTTTTCTTTAAAAACTAAAATAACAGTTTTTCAGGTCAAGTCATGTTTTATGGTAGCACTCCGAATCAGTATTTCGCAACTTAAATGTTTTTATTTTGAAAAACTTTGCGAAATATGCACTCTGATTTTCATGAAATAGTGGGGTGTTACAGATGGTATCAGAGCACGTTTCTGCGTCTCTGAAAACTTTTACGAGTCAGAAATTTTTATAAAACCTGAACACGTCACGCTCACGCCTCGCTGACTACAGGTAAGTGCTGATTCATGTTTTAAATTATAAACAAATTACTATGTATATGCTCAGCAAATCACAGTTATGACTTAGTTAAAATGCTCGAATCATGTTCAGGATTCATAGTTTAGTGTATCCATTATTTAATGTCAGTAATTCCCAGCCATGTTAAGCAACTCGTCAAGAGATTTGTAAGCAATTATGTTGAACAAATCTTAGTAATCATGTTTCTCAGACATTTTTCTATCAACACTGCTTATTTTCGCCAACCAGTGGGCACATTCCAAGGAGGAATTTCTTGAGTTAGATCAGGGAATGGGCCCAAAGTTCCAAAATCAGATCAGTAAATCAAGTTCAAGGATAACTTTTATGCTAGAGGTTGTTATAATTCTTAAGGCCATTGTCAAAAGTAATGGTTTCCAGTGTATAAGAGTCAATATTCCGGATTACCATGGAGGCTTGAAATAAGAGCCACTAAGGCGGGTATACCATGGAGACTTGAAACTGGGACCAGAACAGGATAATTTCATGTAATAACAACCTTTAAAGCCAGTTATGTCAGATATGTTATCAATGTGATATTCCAAGTTATGTTTTTTTCAAAGCTCAAGATCAGTTATTTCCTCTGTACTGGCGGGACCAGCTGATACTGGAGCAGCCCTATATAGTACATAGTCACGAGTCAATGTTCATGAATTAAGGTCGACGTATAATAGTTATTAAGCCGGGTTAAAGGTGGAGGTCTGATATGAAGATCATTACTCCAAATTTACTTAGAAACTTGAAGTTGCACCTTATCAAGCCACAGTAAGTCAATAAATGCCATGTTCCAAATTCCGAGATGACCATTTAATTGTCTCGGGATAGCTTCCAGAGTTCAAGTAAGGGTTATCCAGTCATGTGAATATTCAGGCTAGTCATGTCAAAGTCGAGGATGGTCTGTCTAATAAGACAAGACTTATCAGTCATTTCAAGTATACTCATTGCCTCGATTCTCAAATTCTGAAAAACTTGAGAAATCGCAGGAAAGATTAGTTCACGATAGACTTTTCTTGAGTTTAAGTTTAGCCTCAGGGAAGGTGAAGAATTGCAGGTACAACAGAGAAGGGTCAATCAACAACATCAACAACCAATGCCGCAGTGACAACTGGAGCTTTCCATTCAAGGATGCATATCACAAGAAGAGGACGATGCCATCCCTGAGTCATAAGTAATACGGAAGATCACAGAGAGTTAGCATTATAGTACATTGAGGCTACTAGCTTGAGATACAGATATGATCAGTTATACAGACTACATCGACGTCGCAGGTGCAATATTCGCTAGGTGCTGCATGCAGGCGTGCCACACTCACTTGATGAGGAGCGGGCGTGCCGCATTGCAATGTGCCGCAAACGAAGTGCCGCGTTATCGAGTAGATGTTCATGAAAGGTATTTACCGAGATTGCTAGTTATCCTCAATTGTACATGTGCATATCTCTGAAATCTTTCGTGCGTACCACATGACTTGGGTCTCACAACCGAAGTCCAAGACCGAAGATCAACAACCAGTCAGGAGGTGATGCCATTATACTCCAGAAATTATGTTTTTAATATCAAGTATAATCAATGGGATACTTTTACTCAGTAAAGTATCCACTTCCAGCCAGTATTAATCACCAATTCATAAATTGGGAATTGTTGATTCTGCAGTTAAGATCAAAGTCTAATGTTCAGTATTCAATACAAAATTCAGTTATGTCATCAGTTTAGTATAAGCTCTGTGTTAAGCTTGTACTGCCAGTTTAGTATTTCCGAGGACGGAAATATTTTAAGGAGGGTGGATTGTAACGCCCCAAAATTTATTAATAAAGGAGAGATACTAGCTTTTAAATATAAGCTAGTCTTTGTTAATAAATATTCATGTTAATGATCAAGTCTAAGTTATTCAGCTAGTTAAATTCCAAGTTCGACGTTAAGTCGAAAGTATATCCGGTTGCTTTTATTTATTAACCGAGTCAATGATCGTAATTAATCTCAGTCCGTTTATTTAATAAATGGACATCAGTAAGTCTGGATTTATCATTTGATATCAAGGATATTCGAATTAATTTTCGAAGTCAAGTTCCGACCAAAATCGAGTAAATTTGGTCAACATTCAACATTAATCGAGTTTATGTGGTTTTGGGATATGTTTTCTAAGTATCCCAAAGCTATATCATTAGTATTATTATCATACTAAGATTTTCTTAGGTGTTATATATAAAATTCATGCGCTAATGGTCCGCCATTTTATATTGCCGCACCTATATCATGTTAGTCATTAGCCAAGGTATTATGAAATTAGGCTTCATTAGCTTATGTTTAAATATGCTTATGAAAATTTCTTGGTCAAGTTATAGTGAAGCTAATATTTATAACTTAAGGTGCTCAAGCCACGTTAGTATATGACTAAGTGAACTAAAATGCCACGAAAGTCTAATGTAATGACAAGTGGTATCATTCTAGTAGTCCACCTTATTTCAACCTCTTCAAATCGTTTTTATAGCTTACCATCAGATTGAAGGGGATGTTTTATCTCAATATCATTAATCCAAAGTTCATATTATATCCCACAAGTATCTATAGCCGAGAGATTTCAGAGAGTGGAAATAAATAGCCAAGCATCTTTCTTATCTTATCACCCATGCATTATTAGTGTATCTTAAATCACTATGTTAAGTGGAGTAGAAAGAAAGCTTATATACTAGCCATTACCGAGGGAAAGCACGCGCACTATCGATTGGGAGCGAGCGAACACGCGAAGTTAAGCATTGTTTCACGAGCAATCGAAGGGGTATGTTCATATGAACCCTCTTTTAGTGTTTATGTGATCATTTTAGCTAAGTCATGTTTAAATCATGTTGTTAAGTCCATTAAGGTTGTCATATTGTACTCGGACACGCTATATAGGCTTTCCCGAGCCATGTCAATTTCTAATCGAGCACTTCTGAGCAATTTATGTATTTCCGGCCATTATATGTCATATTAAGTTAAGTTATGTAGCAGTTGTCGAAATCAATTGTCGGACGACCGATAGGTTCGGTTGGAGTTGTGGGTTTCGCATATAGCGCACTCCGCGACCGGCATCAAGCCATTTTAAGTTATATCTGTAATCCTCCGAGCAAAATATGTGTTTTTGGTCATTTTATATCATGTTATGTTGATTCAAGTCGAGTTTGCCGGAAGAAGTCGTCGGACAGCCGACAAGGGCCGGCCATAGTCTCCCTGCCCGCACATAGCGGATACAGCGCCCGGCAATGCCAGATCGCGCGTCCTCATGCCCAGTCGGCTGTTGCGGCGCTCGGTAGCGCCCGACAGTAATCTAGTGCGCAAGTGTCGGCACACATAGCGCTCGGCAGCACCAGTCATTAGGCCAGGCGTTCAGTCGACCGTCGGCTGTGCACAGCAAACACCCGATGGCCCTATCCAGTGCGCGCGATACGCACGCCAGTGCCCAGCGTCGTGTATGCAATGCACCAGTTGCACGTCCGTCACGCAGGCCGTGCCCAGTGGCCACCAGCATGCACGAACGCCCATGTCCACGCCCAGTTCATACCCAGCAGGGCGGACAGTGTCACACCGCGCCCAGTGCAGGCTAGCGCCCGCACCCGACGCATAGCAGGCCAGTTGGCCGAGCCCGGCTACAGCAGGCCGGCGGTCCGGCCAGACCCTAGATCGGCCGGTTCAGACCGGTACAGCTTATGTCTTAATATTTTATGTCCCGGTTCATAATTATGTTAAATTTTCAGTTAAATTCCGGGTCCAGTCCAGTTCAGTAAATTCGTGTCCGACCAGTTCCATGTTAAACAAGTTCCGGTTATACCGGTTAAATCCAAATATCATGTCAAGTTCCAGTAGAGCATCTTAACACATTAACAACTATTTTAATCAGTCTGAGCATAGTATTTAGTAATTGTTTATATTATATTTCAGTTTGATCAGGCTACAAATATCAGCACTGCCTTTTCATTTCGACGGATCAGGTGGGGACTCAGACTGGGTATTACATTGATTATAATTACTCTACCGTGTTTGAGGTATGTATTATCAGTATCCGCTCGGAATGGTCGCCGGTCCATTCTGGGTTCTATTGGCCTTAGTCTGCCCACTAGAGTGTGCACATGGTGTCCGACATTTTTATGCTTGCAGATGTTCAGGTATCAGTCAGGTGATGAGTATCACGCTATCAGTATCAGATCATGCTTATTCAGTACCGGTTTTCAGTTCAGTTTAGTTATATATTCCAGGATCATGATATTGTTATTATTTTCACTGTTTACTTTAGTATGAGTTTCTGCGGAGCACAGTAGATTTAGTGCTCACGCCCCACATTATTCATGTTTTTTCAGGTCACAGGGTCAGAGCCGAGGAGTGAGTTGGCGGTCGGTTCAGGATTTTGATTTTATGTATAAAAATGTTTTGGCGACGCTACGTTTTTCCGCTGATTACGACTATTTGTCAAACATAGATTTTGATCCGACTTTCAGTCGGTTAATATGTTATGATAAACTGGTTGTTTTTCTTTAAAAACTAAAATAACAATTTTTCAGGTCAAGTCACGTTTTATGGTAGCACTCCGAATCAGTATTTCGCAACTTAAATGTTTTTATTTTGAAAAACTTTGCGAAAAACGCACTCTGATTTTCATGAAATAGCGGGGTGTTACATGTAAGTTATCCATTTGCTTTTATCTCTTCCATCGAATTTTTCTTAAAACATCTAGACCCTGTGCCAATGGAGCGTAGCCTAATTGGCGTGGCGTGCTTCTCGGAACGAGGATCGCGGGCATATGCTGTAGGCTCCACTGTTCATCCGGCACGAAAAGTTATGCGCGTTCGAAAGTAGAAGACCGCACGTGACATTTTGTCAAAACAATAAAACGCGCATAACTCGACGGGTGCGATCATACCAGCACTAATGCACTGGATCCCATCATAACTCCGAAGTTAAGCGTGCTTGAGCGAGAGTAGTACTAGGATGGGTGGCCCCCTGGGAAGTTCTCGTGTTGCTTATTTATGTGTAAGTGTTTTGAGTTATTTTGCCTAAGCATACTAGTCCAAACTAGTTTCATTTAACTCCATTGGCCCAAGTCCAAACTCCTTTTTATTTAGTCCATTTTCGGCCCAATTAGCTTAAAGAGTTTGGCCCATGAAATTTCCAATAATCGTGCAAGTCACCCTATCCCTCTCTCGATTTTCTCCCACTCATCAGCCGCAAACACTTCATTCTCCATCTCATATCTCCCTCTCAGCCAAATCGATCGAATCGCGACCGATCTCCCCTTCATCATCAAATCGCACCTTAGCCAGAAAGGATTTCAATCGCCAATTAATCTAGCCTTCAATCGTCTTCTCCACCAGTATCGTCCGTTTGTGTGTACGCGGGAGGTGGGACTGAGCAACAACGAAATCCCGGCGAGACCAACAGATACCCGAGAGGAACCACCAACCTTCAGCGACCATGTGCGGCGGAGGATTTCTGAGACCAAAAATTTGATTCCGCGGCTCCGTGATGCAATAGTTCCCACGACCGAACCAGGCCTGTCCCGGCGAGTTAAAGGCCACCCTATTTCCGGCGGGTCGAGCACCACCAGCGGCAAGGACGAACCCTTCACGGCGATACGAGCTCTGTATGCGACTGAACAGGTTTCGAGCACCACCATCGATTAAGTTCTTCTTTCCGATGGCGAGACCAACGAGTTCAGGAGACGACCGGTCGAGGACGGCGGCGGGCTGAGGCATTTTTCGAGGACCGAGCGCTAACGAGCAGCAACCCAGGGTATATTCAGTCGCCGCCATTCGAGCCACCCCGGACAACAACCGCAAGCCGAGGCGAGTCCCTGTTCGCGTCCGTTCAGCTGCCACGAACCGTGGTCTCGCACCGTAACGAGACAAACCGTCCAAGGTCTACGGGGAAGCAGCGGCAAAGACGAGCCAACCACGTTCAGCACGAGCACCGACGAGCCCGTCTGGGGTCTGTATGCAAGTGGCCGAGGTCCGCTTGTTTACGTGTAATTTCTGGACAAGAAGTGAATCTCGTATATCCCTGTGTTGATGAATTCTATATGCTGAAAATATGAGAATTATGGGGCCTTTATGTGCTGCAAATTGAGCGATAATAATCACGTTGGGATGTCTTAACAATTTGCAAACAAATATAGATTATGTTCTATGAGGTTTTGATGCCTGTTTTGGGTTGAGTTTTGAGCAAATTGTTGAGTTGTTGTTGGCCTTGGATGTCCTGATTTTCAGAGCTTTTGTCGTTCAAAGTTCATGACTTTGTTATATTTGTTCCCCAGTTTTACCTTTCCGGTTGAAGGATCAGTATAGAACTTGATTTGATAATTGTTGTGTCAGAGAACTTGATTTGATAATTGTTGTGTCAGGCTTGGGGATGCTGTTTCAATTTAGGACGTGTTACTTAACGTATACAAATTAGTTCTTGCTGCCTTACTTTGTGTGAGTTATTTATTATTTTCGCGAGGTCTCATCGGTTCTTTTTTTTTGGGGTGGATGATTTCTGGATTTGAAAATTGATGTGTATATAGTTTTTGGAGAGTGATTGTGAAAATTTCCCACTTTGTATAATATGGTCATAATCAGTTAGCACTATACAGATATGCCCAATTTATGGTGGTGGGTCAATTATAACTTTCCTATTGTATGCATATATTTATTTGAAATACTTGGGTTCTATAGAATGTGAAGTGAACTAGAAAATGTCAACTTTTCGCAAGTCACGTAAATGTTGGTTGAATATATGACTTCTTTGTTATTCTTTTGTTTTGGCATAATGTTGAGCATGTTAATTACTGAGCTTTGTGGTGTTATCAAGCATGATGAGTATATGTGTTTTCCCATGATTTTATGCTTAGCTTAAAAGGCTAAATAAATTGTTGTTGAGAAAATAAAAAGAGGGTAAGAGAGGCTAGTATGTTGTTTTAGTCGTGTGCTTTATTTGGTTAATTGTTGTACTTGATTATATGTTATGCTTGTTGTGTGGCTTAATCAATCGAATCAAAACCCTTAATAATAATTAAATCCCTAATTTTTAGGTTTGAGGAGTCGAACCCTCGACCTACGTTCTTCAGCTTGTGTGCTATTGCCTAGCCGATTTCCAGGTGGTTTCAATTTAAAATTTGCTATGTTATAATTGAGGTACGATTTTTATACTGAGTGTCTATGAATGTATGTGTGAGTCATGAGACGGTGCCTAGTGGTGGGCGATCTCCAACCTTGTGATAGGTACTCATTTTAGCCTAGTCGATGGGCCGTGACCGTTGATGTTGAACCTCGGCACGACTGTACTCCCGCTGACGAGTTTGGGCTTACCCCTGGCGGCTTATTATAGGTGTGCACATGAGTATAGTGATGAGTAGGAGAGTGGTGTGTTATGTCTTTTGACCATGTACTTGCATATGACTCTAGTATAGGATTCTTACCAATATATTATGCATAGTGGTGAGCACCTCGATTATATTTGTGCTCATCCCCACCTGCTCTTCATGGATGCAGGTTAAGCATGTGTGGGGCATGACGAGACTGAAGACGAGTGGATGGTCAAACATTATTATTACCTTTTATTGCTTCTGCATGCTTTGATATTTATGTTGAGATTATCAGACATTGTTATTTTCCCTATTGCTTTTGGGATTGGTTGAACTGTTTGAACCATGTGGGTTATTTTTTTATCAGTTTGGATTATGTTGACAATCCTATTGCTAGATATGTTGAAATCTAGTCTTAGAACTTGAATTATGTTGGATATTCTCGTTTCCTTTATGTTGAGTATGCGTTAAACTTTGAAATGTTCTTGAGTAGCGCCAAATGTTTTATAAATCGATAAATGGTTTCGAAATTTTTAAAACAGGATTTTTGGATAAGTCCGAAATTGTCTTTAAAAATCTTTGGGGCATTACAGTCAATGAAATATTTTCTTCTCAATCCCCCAATCCTTCAAACATTCAAACACTTTCGAAGCTAATTCAACCACGGAATGGGGAGGAGGCATTGCATTAAAAACGAAAGTATTTTACTATTTAGCTTCCAATTTTCATCAATATAATGCGCAGTCAAGCAAATATACCCTTCACTAGTGCATGCAGTCCACACGTTAGAAGTTAAGCAAATTCTACTTTCAAGACTAGTCAAAACATGCTTAAGCTTCGCTTTCTCCCTCGTATACATTTTTGTAATGTCGGAAACAAGAGTATTTCTAGAAACACGAGGAACTTTAGGGTTTATATAAGACACCCAAGCCCTAATGCCATCATATTCGACAAACGAAAATGGTATATCATGCTTAATTACTGCAGCAGCTAACAAGTCTCGTGAAGTCTTGGGACATATCTTTCTAGATTGAAGTTTTCCTTCATTATCAACAAACATTTGACCAACATCATGATATTTTATCATTTTACAAGCTTGCATGTGGCGCCTTAAAGTAGAAGTTCCATATCTTTTACCCCCAGACTTATACTCTTTTTTACATCCCTTACATACAGCTCTTAATATACCATCCGCACCGGCACCCAATATTTCAAAAAAATCCCAAACCTCAGAAGTTTCCTTTAGCTTTAGGTTAGCTTTAGATGTACCAGACATTTCATTTTCATTATCATCATCCACATCAATGCATTTGTCCAAAGAAGATGGATCCATTATGATTTCAACACCTCCAAAAGAAAAGAAAATAGAGAAAACAAATAAAAAACAACTCATCATTCATCAAGTTCAGAATTCAATTCATAATAACAACATTTATTCAATTCAATGTCAACCAATGAAATTCACAAAATCACAATTCACAGTCACTGAAAAATACACACAAATACACCCCATGGAATAAATAGTGTAAGTTCTGAAGATTGACAGTAAATCGATGAACCTTCTGGCGTTCACAAGATGTAGATATACGCGAGAATATTTAAGGGAATTTTGTGTTAATTTGAATGAAAGTCTTTTTATTATTAATTATTATTGATTTTAATAAGTGTTTTATTTTGGCAGGTCAATGGGAATAAAATCGGGATTCACTTTCCTTAATCGCAAGTGAGAGATCGTTGTTCTAAATATCAAGACTTTTCTTGTGAATGTTTAACTTGGACGCAAAGATAAAGAGAAGACTTTCCAAATGAAGCTCAAGGATAAAAGGAGAACTGAGACTAATGTTGAGGGCTACTTTTTCTTTGTGGATTTTATTCCTTGATGTAATGTAATTTTCTTGGAGGATAGTGAGCGAGAGTCTTTTTTGTTTTGAGTGAGTTTTCAACAGAGTGTTAATTCTAAAATAGTTTGAGGGATTCGAACTAGAAAATCCACAAGGGAGTTGTGGTCAGATAAGTAGTTTTGTGAATCACTGTTCAAGTAGTGTATAGGGAGTTTATACTGTAAATCCTTGGAGAGTGTGTATGTTGTTAACATTAATGAAAGAGATCTAAAGGGAGAGTGGGACACTCTTCTGAAGGTTCAACTTTAAGTGAAACGTCTTCTGCAATTATTCGACTCTTCTTTACTATTTGTTTGCGTTATTTGCTGGCTACTCTGGATACTTGGTGTAAGAGTATCAAATTTCAATTGGCACCAGAGCAAGTTTTCATTTGAGATACGAAAGATCTAAGGACGTGTTACTGGGAAAATCATGAATCAAGAAAATGGATCGATGTCTAGGCCTCCGCAATTGGATGGTTCCAACTACTCGTATTGGAAATCAATGATGACGATCTTCCTAAGATCGCTTGGAAGAGGTGCGTGGGAAAGTGCAGAAAAAGGATGGGAATACCCTGTCATGGCAGTAGCTCCTGATCAAGGAAAAGAAACTGTGACGACTACGGTACTTAAACCAAAAGATAACTGGACAGATGTTGAGAAGCTTCAAGAAGAAGCCAACTACCGTGCCTTGTACGCAATCATGATGGTTGTGGATTAGACAAGGCACAAGATAATAGTTCAATGTAAGACTGCAAAAGATGCTCGGCGGATCCTACAACGTCAATTCGAAGGTTCAACGGCTGTCAAGGCATCCAGGCTTCAACATGTGACTCTAGAATTTGATGAAATCAGGATGCATGATGAAGAAACAATTGACATATACTACTCCAGATTTTGTGATCTGGTGAATCAAAGTGCAATGCTTGGAGAAGAAGTCTCTGAGAATCGTCAAGTGCAAAATATCCTGAGAACAGTTGCTCCCAGGTTCAAAGAAAAAATTACAGCACTTGAGAGCTTCCAAAGAATCTCACCTATGGATGTTGATGAACTCCTTAGCGAGTTAAGGACATTCGAAATCAACAATAACTATGAAAAAGTTAAAAACAAGGGACTTGCTCTCAAAGCTGTTGTAGTTGAAGAAAAAGAAGACAGCGACGAAGATGACGGTTCATCAATGGAAAATAGCAAGCTGAAAGAGGCTCTTGCACTAATTGCGAGAAACTATGGAAAGATGAGTCAAAGGTTGTACAAGAATAAGTTTGCTGGGAAGAAAGGCAACAATTTCAGCAAGAATGCGTCTCAAGACAAGAAGAACAGTACGCCATTTTTGAAACCTGACTCACAACGAGTTGAAAAGGACCAATGCAGGGAATGTCGTGGCTTTGGGCACTTTCAGTATGAATGTGCTAATCTTAAGAAGAAGAACAAGTCTCTGAAGGCAACATGGGACGACTCAGATGACGAGGGCACATACGAACCTCCATCGCACACCAGTAATATGGCGATCCACACCTCTGCTGAGAAGTTCATGTGTCTAACGACTTCGCATGTTCGAAACAAGTCTGAAGAAAGTTTGAGAGAGGATGAAGTGTCTGAAGACGAAGCAGATCAAAACTTGTGTGTTGATCCAGTACACTTGCTCGCCATGGAAAAATGTGCACAGGCATCTAAAGCCATGCAGAAGCTTCAGAGTGAAGTGTTTAGACTGACAAGAGCAAATAAGATGTTGAGCGAGCTAGCCTCCTTCTTCACTGTTGCGAAAGAATGTGAATTAGATACTGCAAAGGCCCGAACTTCCATTCTTGAAAGCAATGTCAAATTTGCCAAACAAGATGGATTGGAAAAGACTCAGACCATTGAATGCTTGAGAACTGAACTATTCTCCTCTCAGAAACTTTTTGCCGAGCGGAACAAGGAGATCTTGAAGCTGAAAACTGAGGTTGGTCGACTCATGAACGAACATACAAACATGGAAAGCAAACTGAGAGCAAATGCAGCCGAGATGAATCGCACTGCCGAAGCGGTTCAGAAACTAAACAAAGGGAAAGCTGATCTAAATGAACTTCTCTCCATGGAAAGACAACATGGAGATCTTACTGGAATTGGGTACAGTGACAAAATGGATAAACCAGAATCATCAGTTGAAGCTGCCAAAATTAATCATCCAGGTCTTGGTTTCACAAACAAGACTGGAGTTGGAGGTACAAGTCTTAACGGAAAACCACCACGGAACATGTTTCGCAGGTTTGTAAAAAGCACTGTAAGTAAACCCCTTTCACCTAAATCACCAATGAAGGTTCATATACCCACTCAGGAACCTGCTAGTAATATTCGTCATAATTTTGTTCACATCTGTCATTACTGTGGGATAACTGGTCATATCAGACCCAAATGCTATAAAATGCAGCATGATCATTGCTCTGGTTAGGTTGTTAACTAGAGTTATACCGGTATCTATGTGAACGTTCGTAGGGTGAATTCTCCGAAATATGTTTCTATATGTCGACAAGTATGGGTTGAAAAAGATTTACATGTTTGTTTCGCTTTAGTACTATCGCTCTGAACCTCACTTAAAGGGAAATGGTATCTTGATAGTAGGTGTTCAAGGCATATGACTGGAGAACCAGCATACTTGTTGAATATTCAAACTGGTTCAAACGGAGAAGTCATCTTTGGTGATGGTGTGAGTAATAAAGTTATTGGAACATGTTGTTTAAATTTGGGTGGCTTACCTAGATTGACTGATGTATTACTTGAGGATGACTTAAGGCAAACCTCTTAAGTGTGAGTTAACTTTGTGACCAAGGTCTGAGTGTCAGTTTCTCGTGTGATAAGTATTATGTGAAAAACAGTGATGGTACATGTGTACTTACCGGATCTCGTTCAACTGACAATTGCTATCTTGTTGACTTTAATGATAAGTGCATTCAAGCAAACATTAGTGATTCTAAAATCTGGCATCAACGATTAGGGCACATTGGATACTCTTTTTTTTCGCAAATACATAAAAACATCATAAAAACAACAAAAAATAACAAAAAAATACAAGAGTCGGAGAATGACCAATGTGAAGCTAAAGGCCAAAACATATGAGAAAGCGGCCTGGCCATGGGTTAGGCGTAAAATCCATAATATCCAGTCTAGACAGGGTCAGGTGGTGGCGGTTGTCCAAATCTAAATGAGGGGTACTTCAGCTGGTCCATCCGAATAAGGGTCCAGAGCCGGAGAGGGATGTTGTGCATCTCTAGGGTATAGAAGCTCTAGTGCAAGCGAGGAAGTCAGCGGGGCGGTTCCCATCCCGAAATATGTGTGGGACCTGCTAGTGGATCGAACGAAGGGTGTCTCTGATGCACATAAGTGGGTGCTGGATCTGCCATGAGCCCTGATGGCCAGATGTCAAAAGTGTGATGACAGCTGCAGCATCCATCTCTATCCAAACATGGGATAAAATCGAGGCGGCAATCTCAAGACCTATCTGAAGCGCCTGAATCTCTGCATCATAACTCGAGAAGGCCCGTATTGGGCCATGAAAGACAATGATGAGCGCCCCATCATGGTCCCTAATCAGGCCCCCTCCTCCAGCAACTCCAGTATGCCTGTCAAATGCGCCATCAGTGTTTAGCTTAACCTAAGGAGGCTTGGGTTTCAGCCAAACAATAGTCCTCGGACGTGGGTGCTGGACAAGTGGAGAGGGTGGTGGCCTCAAACGATGGGGCGGTGTGCAACCTGTCCAGTCTCTCGTCGTGAGTCTGTCCAGGGCGGTGAGGAGAGAGAGGTGTCTGTCTACCTGTAAAATAATGTGAGAGCAAGAAAATGTAATATCCCTATGCTTCGCATTATTCCTTTCTGTCCAGGTGGACCATAGAATCAGACAAGGAATAAGGAAACTCACGTGTCTACTGTGTGTGCAATGTGAGAAGAAACTCAAAAGCTCAAAGAAATTATCTGTAGTGGGTAGGGGTATATGAGTATATCTAGAATAATGCTCCCACACTCTCCTCACAGTCTCACTCTCAAGAAAAAGGTGGGTAAAAGTCTTGATCTCGAAAGTGCCCATCTCAACACAATAATGGCAATGAGAGGGGAAGAAGAACCCCCTCGCCTGCATCACAGAATCAGTGGGTACGCGCCGTAAGAGGAGGTGCCAAAAAAAGACAGAAATAGTCGGGGTGAGAAGGTCGGTCCAAATGGCCCCGAAGAGGAGGTTAGGCCGGTTACCCAGTCGCACATCTCCCCAGGCCGAGGACGTAGAGAATGCACCCGAGGATGTAAGTCTCCACCTCATGTCATCCAAACCTCCCTCCAAGATGGGAATCTGCCGGATCTGGTCAATCTCAAAACTACAGAAACCCTCACCCTCACCTAAAATATCCTCCATCTTATCACTATCCCAAAATCCTTCTGTCCAAAGGTCTTTCACCTGTAAGAAAGGCAGATGAGTGACCAGCCTAGTGCTCGAAAAGGGGGCCTCACCAAACCACCACTCATTCCAGAAATTAACCTCCCATAACCTAGATACCAGAAAATGTGCTTCTGAGCACGCCTGCCAACAATGGTAAGTCGTCTCCACTGTCGACTATCACGAGCAGTGGCCGTCACCCTGCAAGGATGGGCAGCTCCACTGGGATAATATTTCCGGTGGAGGTATTGGGTCCAAAGAGACTTGCGCTCCCTAAAGCGCCAATACATCCTGTACGAAAACGCAGTGACAACATCAGAAAAATGCGGAATCCCGAGACCACCCTCAGAATAGGGCCGACAAACAGAGTCCCACTTCACCAAGTGGGTCTGCCATCGATCCCGCGCGCCCTCACCATATCTCCAAAAATAGCAGGCTAAGATCTGATCAAGCTCGTGGATCGTAGACTGATGGGGGTCGAGAACCGCGAGAAGGTGAAGAGGGAGGGCACAAAGAGTGCTCTTGATCAGAGCAATTCGACCCCGAATGATAGGTGTCTATGCGACCAACCAGAAATCCGGTCAATCATCCTCTGACGAACGTCAATGAAGAGCTCATGTGAAAGATGCCTCTTGTACAGGGGGGCCCAAGGTAAGCGATGGGTAAGTCTTCCCGAGCAAAACCAGTGTGCTCGTGGATCTGATGGGCCCACTGATCGACAATGTGGTGGTCCATGATAAATATGCTCTTACTAACACTGACTAGCTAGCCAGAGGTCTCACTCTAGTGATCCAAAAGACTCATGAGATCTTCTAGCCCATTACCATCCGCACGAGTGAAGATGATAATGTCATCCGCATAAGAGAGGTGAGATATGGGAGGCCCACTGCCACGCGTGTTGTAGGTCATCCTCGGAAAGTCGCGAATAAAGCCGTCAAGGCAGCGAGAGAGGTAATCAGGAACCAGAACAAAAAGGGAGGGGGATAAGGGGTCCCCTTGCCGCAGGCCACGGGAGGACGGGAAGAAGGTCGTGGGTTACCATTAATCAAAACTGAGAACGTGCAGTGCTCCACACATGCCTCAACAAAGCTAATCCAACGGTTCGGGATTTCCATCTGAAGCAGTACCTCCCTGAGAAAAGACCACTCGACCCTATCATATGCCTTGGCCATGTCTAGCGTTAACACGAGGTTCGGGGTTCGTGTTCGATTCGCATGAGAGATATCGTGAATCATCTCATGAGCCAAAAGGATATTGTCTAATACAGGTGTAGTTCGAAGTATTCCCAAAATCTCTATGAAGGAACAGCCAATCTGTGAACCATGCCAACTAGATAAGCAGACTCGTGCATCTCATAAGGCACTGAACCACATTGCTTCTAAACAAATCCTAGAACTTCTTCACATGGATCTGATGGGTCCCATTAAGGTTGAGAGTTATCAAGGTAAAAAATATATCTTCATGTGCATAGATGAATTCTCTCGGTATACATGGGTTGATTTCTTGCGAGAAAAGTCTGACACCTTCTCTGCCTTTAAGTCACATTGTCTGAAGCTTCAAAATGAAAAAGGTTTTTCCATAATAAGGATTGGAAGTGACCAGAGGCGAGAATTTGAAAACATTGATTTTACCAACTTCTGTGACTCACTTGGTATTCTTCATGAGTTTTCTACTCCTAAGACCCAACAGCAGAATGGAGTTGTGGAAAGAATGAATCGCCTCTTCAAGAAATGGCCAGGGTCATGTTAAACTCAAAAAATATTTCTCATAGATGGTGGGCAGAGGCAATCAATAAAGCTTGCTATCTTGTGAATCGAGTGTACCTTCGTCGAGGTATTGGTTTGACATCATATGAACTCTGGAAAGGTAAGAGTCTTAACCTTAGTCATTTGCATGTCTTTGATTGTAAATGTTTCATTTATAATGATCGTGAACAACTTGGGAAATTTGATGAAAAATCATATGTATGGTTCTTTCTTGGATACTCTAACAACAGTCGAGCATACCGTGTTTACAACACGAGTACCTCCACTGTAATAGAGTCCATGAATGTGAACTTTGATGAGAAAACCTCCCATGTTGGTTCATCAGTGTCCTTTAATCCTTGTAAAATTCATAAGACTGTGCAGGATACTCAAAATGTTAACAGTTCTGTAGACCGTGAGACTTCTGAATGTTCAGTTGGGGTTGAAGAGTCTGAAGAAATTCTGACTGAGTATATTGTACTTGATGTACTTGGAAGTCCAGTGCAACCTAAGCGTGATCCTCCCCTAAGGGTCCAGAAAGACCATCCATCTGAACTGGTCATTGGTGACCTCAATGAAAGAGTAACTAGGAACTCAAAGAATTCTGTCAAAGAACTCATGGGGGCTTCTCACTTTGCTTGCTATACCTCATTGATTGAACCTAAGAACGTTAAACAAGCCTTGAAGGATGAATGATGGATATCTGCCATGCAAGAAGAACTGGAACAGTTTTCCAGAAATGATATCTGGGAGCTAGTTCCTGAACCTTCATCAGAAAATGCTATTGGTACCAAATGGATACTTAAAAATAAAACTGATGAGTTTGGAAATATCACCAGGAATAAGGCACGATTTGTTGCTCAAGGATACACTCAAGCTCAGGGAGTTGATTTTGATGAGACTTTTCCTCTTGTTGCGAGACTTGAGTCAGTTCGTACATTTTTATCTATTGCTTGTCTAATGCGTTTCATTGTGTACCAGATGGATGTCAAATCTGCATTTCTGAATGGGATCTTGAATGAAGTTGCATACGTGAAGCAACCTGATGGCTTTGCTGATCCAAACTATCCAAATCATGTGTACCGACTTAAGAAGGCATTGTATGGACTGAAGCAAGCACCACGCGCTTGGTATGAGAGGTTGACCATGTACCTCTTTGATAAGGGCTTCGAGAGAGGGGGAGTCGATCAGACATTTTTTCACTCAAGACGAACAAGGACTTTCTCTTTGTTCAAATCTACGTGGATGATATTATTTTCGGCTCAACTTCTAAGACTATGGTCAACCACTTCGTGCAACTCATGTCCTCTGAATTTGAGATAAGTCTTGTCGGAGAGCTCACTTACTTCCTTGGACTGCAGGTAAGGCAAGGTAAGGATGGTATTTTTCTCCATCAAAGTAAATATACTAAGAACTTGGTTAAGAAATTTGGACTTGATAAGGCTAAACACCCTCTGACTTCTATGGAAACTCATACGAAGCTCTTTGAGGATGATGAAGGTTCATCTGTTGATCAGTCTCTTTACCGAAGCATGATAGGTAGTTTGTTGTATCTTACAGTTACTAGACCTGATATCTGTTTTAGTGTAGGTTTCTGTGCTAGGTACCAGTCCGATCCCAAGGAATCGCACTTAAAGGCCGTCAAGCACATCATTAAATATGTTGGCGGTACTTCTGACTATGGGATTTTTTATTCTTCTGATACAAGTTCAAGCCTTGCAAGTTATTGTGACGCCGATTGGGCGAGGAATCTTGATGATAGAAAAAGTACCTTCGGAGGATGTTTCTTCATTGGTACAAATCTTGTCTAGTGGTTCTGTAAAAAGCAAAATTGCATCTCACTGTCAACTGCTGAGGCCGAGTACATAACTACAGGGAGTTGTTGTTCCCAACTTGTGTGGATGAAGAAAGTTCTTCGTGAGTATGGTATGAAAGTTCTTTCAGCACAACTCTTCTGTGACAACCCTAGTGCTATAAATATTTTCGAAAAATCCCGTCCAACATTCACGTACCAAACACATTGACATTCGCTATCACTTTATTCCTAATCTGGTAGAAGATGGAATTATTGTATTGGATCATGTACCCACTGATGATCAAATTGCTGACATTTTTACAAAAACACCTGATGCGAAACGTTTTCTGTCACTAAGGAAATCCTTAGTAATGTGTGCTATATAATATATATGCATAAATGTCAGCTGCATTTGTATATATATATTAGAGTCTCATATAGAAATCCCTCTGCATTTAGGCGTTGTAGTATGTAGGTTCATCCCTAGAAACTTCTTTGAATTATTTATTGTTGGATTTATTGATTGATGGTCTGTGGATTCTGACTGGTTAGTTTGGAAGAGCTCGTCATAATGATCATTTAAATCTTCTTTTAAGAGCTGCTTTCGTGAAAATAAGCATCGGACAACTATCTTGATCTCCTGTGAAACGAGTTACGTGCTTAATAATAATCAAGGTGTGATAGCTACAAGTAATTATAATGAAAATTCATTGGTGAAATAAAGTTAGTCATCATCATATCTTCTCAGCATGTTCTAAATAGAACTTTTTGCGGGATGATTCACACCTCAAGTAATGGGCTTGACATTGGCGTATAGTTGATGTTAGTATTGGGGCTGAATTGCGAATGAAAATTTCGTTTTTTGCTAAGAGAATGTGATGAATGAACTTATATTATTTCCGTGTTATATAAAAGTTGGAGTAATAAGGGCTCAGTCGTACTTAAAGAGAATCTGGTTCTCCTCATTTTTGTTTAGTGTCGAGCTCTTTTCAAACTGTCTTAGAAAGATTTGTGGATTATTCGATTAGTGAATCACTCAATATTGCATGATTAGAAGTTGCTTGGGTGATTGATTCAATTTCTAAAAAGTGCTTAACTTATTTTTGGTACATTATTCTGATCAAATTTCTTTCTGAAACTTCATATCGTATAAATGGTAGCTGTGTCAAGAACATTTGGTAAGTGGATATTCTCTTTGGAGGGAACGGTTTAATTTTTTCATTAAGTGTTAGTCAAGTTTTGAAATTCAAATCATTGAGCCAAACCGTCTTTGTAACACCCCACTTTTATATACCGAAAATTCAGAATAAATTTTTCAAAAATTATTACAAAACAATATTTGAGGCGCTACTCATTTTCAAAACAATAATCAATACTAAACACATACTCAATACTCAGCAATAATCAATACTTGTAATCCATATTAATATCTCAATAATGCCAATCCAATAATAATCATAGGGAAAATAATCCCTATAAATCATTCAATAATCTAGTACTAGTGAAAAATAATAATCAATAATGCAATAATATTCAAATTCAGTTTTTAAAGAGGAAGCATTTAATCAATTTAAAGACCACCACTCGCGTCCCTTCTGCCGTGCTCGCTCAACTAACTTGCATCCATGAAGAGCAGGTGGGGATAAGCACAATAGGAAAATCGAGGTGCTCACCGCTATGCAATAATTAATATCAATAATAAAAAACAATAAAGGTATGGTCGCAGCATGTATACGAATCAATAATTGTCCCATCTCCTATCAATAATCAATAATGGTCTCATGTGCACACCTATAGCAATAGACTACTGCCGAGCTATATACTGAACGCCTTCCTCGAAGGCCTTACAACGAGTGCCCGGCCAGCAGGAGCAATAATCCACCCCGAATGTCAAAACTCACGCCTTGGCCTTACATACGAGAATCACCAGCCAAGGCTCACGTCCTGACTGCCAACAATAATAAAGGAGACTACCCGAAGGTACGTTCTATAGCTACGGGGATAACCGTTCGACGGCCAATATAGCTCACATCGAAGGCTACATGGTTCACATGTATACTTTGATCATACCACAACAAAAGCAATTAATTAAAGCATAGCAAATTTTACAATTACAACCCACCTGGTATTCAAAAGGGCAAAATACGACACGTAATGGAGCGTAGGTCGAGGCTCGACTCCTCAAACACCTACATTTAAGCGAGATAATATATATCAATAATATATCTCACTACTCGAGTTTAACATAAAACTCATACTTAATAGAAATTAAGACCTAAGAGTTTTAATCGGATTTTGTGTGGACTTGGAACTCCCTCAAATTTTAAAATAATAAGACTCGGAGAACAAAAATAGAGTCTCGGGATTTAAAATGATGTTATTAAAGTTTTATCATTTTGAAAATATTTTTAAAATTAAAATCGGTATTAAAAACGAGCTTTCGAAACTCAAAATAGCAAAAAATATTTCACTTGGGCCGTGCTGGTAAAATCTGCAGCGAAATGGGCCTACAAGTGCCATTTGGGCCGCGCATGAGGGCCTGATTCCAGCTGAAACAGGCGGGCTGGGATTCGGGTTTTTGGTCCGGAAAGCGGGCTGAGAATGCTGAGAGCTATTGGGCCGCGCGCGGGCTAGAAGCGGGCTGGGCAGCCCGCGCACCAGGTAGGGAAATTAAAAATGAAATGCGGGCAGCAAGGGTCGAACACAGGACCTTTCGCAAGAAACTGGGTACGGAACCCGCTGGACTACAAGGGCTATTTGAGACATAAATGGCAAACTTTAACAAATGAATTTAAAACAAAACCTGCGACTGGAATTTGAGAAACAGAGCTCGGGAAATTTACAGAACTTGATTTTCAATCGCACATAAAGGCAATATACCCAACTATCTTTAACGCCAATAATCATATAATTTCAGAAGCTTAATTGGAAATACCATAAGCAAGCCATAATCGAGAGCCCAAACATCAACATAATCAAAAACTCCTCTGAAATCTCTTTAACTTATAAATTTAAATCATATGAACCTAAAGCAAACTTAAACCCTCAAGAACAACTCATAAACATCAGAAGAAGGTTGAAGCCTCATACCTCCTTCGGAATAAAACAAACAAAAAGAGTCTAGAGATGGCCGAAACGGAGCCGTTGGCGTGCGGTCGGGGCTCGGCTGCATTTTGGCTCGCCGGATTGCAGGGACTCGACGATGGTGGTTGAACGCGGCCTGGACTCCTCGCGGTGATCGCTTGTGAGTGCAAACGGAAATGCTGAACGATGTTGGCAGCGTAGACTGCTGATCGATGCTCTGCTGTTCACACGAGACGCCGGAAGAGAACGTACGGAGGAGCAGCGATCCTCTTTTATTATTATTATTATTATTATTATTATTATTATTATTATTATTTTTATTTTATTTTATTTTTTTTTAGCGAGAGGTGACAATGAGAGAGCGAAAAATATCGTTTTCTCTTTTTCTGGTTTACAGAATGGTCGGGAGGGAGAGAGATGGCGATCGATGATGATGGCCAGATTTTTAAGAGAGGGAGATTTTGTTACGTTTCTAAGCATTATGACCATAATAATAAGATTAATGAGGCACTAATTATCCTCAATTGAGCAGTAATTCAAATATTCATAAAGAGAGAGATAGACCCGGGTGGTGCATGCGGACCATGCCCTTGGTTCAACACTTACGATATTTCGGGCTCAGTTCGATAACACGGTCCGATAAAATAAATAATGAAATAATATATATACCTA
Organism: Striga hermonthica; assembly: GCA_902706635.1. Lineage (NCBI taxonomy): Eukaryota > Viridiplantae > Streptophyta > Magnoliopsida > Lamiales > Orobanchaceae > Striga > Striga hermonthica. The sequence continues at coordinate 30,834,022 of CACSLK010034598.1, forward strand.
CATAATAATATTTATTAATAATACACATTAAACATATTTTATCAATTAGGCAAATTAGACATTTAATATAATAATAACAATAATTCAAAATAATTAATCTCACATAATCCATAATCAAACGGGGTATTACAGTCTTGCAACTTACCTCGGTAATCGCTATTTCAGTTTCCTATATTCATCATATCACCTTTATGCATCTCTCTCATATCAATCGTATTTCCTAATTTTTCTCCTCTCTATAAAATTTTCTAACCTTTCATATCTGTGTGAAGCTTTATTTCCTAATCATGCCTAAATCCAAGCAAGGTACCGTGAAGCCGAAGAAGAATGTTCCTCTACCCTCTCGGCGTTCAACTCGTCAAAGTTGAAGCACTGAAACTCCATCAAAGCCTACTGCCTCCGATATGGCAACAGAAAACGATCAACCCTCTGAACAAGTCGCACTTAGGTTTTCACCGAGCCCTAAGAAGTCCTCGACAACCAAAGCAGTTCAACCTGACATTGCAAGTACCAGCGAGAAAAGTGGAAAAGCTTCTCCTTCCGCCGCTAAATCTCCGAAGAAACGCAAGAAGGTACCAGCACCTTATGGAGGAAAAACCAAAAAGGCGAAAAAGGTCATCCATGTACCTGTACCTTCTGTTGCTGCTGCTTCTGTCTCCAAGTCCAATGGAGAATCATCTCCGGGTTCTGATGCTGACTCTATAGCAAAATAGATTGATAATTATGATGGTGAACCTAAAAAATCCGACAACAATGTTGCTGCTAACAAGGAGAGTTCCCCTGCTATTGAAAAGAAAATCGTCGATAGTGTTGAAGGTGACGGTTCTAATAGTTCTCTTGTTGTTGGTAACGCTTTCTCCCGTCAATTTTACTCTCCTATGTCTGAAACTCCTTTTTCCAGTATATTCTCTAAAATGAAATTTCGTCCTGAGATGACGATTGTTAGTGAGCACTTTGAACAACTTGGTTTACTCGAACTGTTGAAAAAGGTTGATCTTGAAGGTTCTGTGTCGTTGTTGGTAAATATTGCCCTCTGCTTGTGTGTGAATTTTACTTGAACTTGACAGGCTCTGTCTCTGACCCCTTATCGATGAAGTTTCATAAGGTTTTTGTGCGAAACAGTGTGATTGATTTTTCTCCGTCCATAGTGAACTCCGTACTTGGTTTAGCTGAAGGTTCCAAGCTTGCCCCATTGACTGATGATCTTGATGAAGTTGCTCACACCCTGACCGGTGGGCAACTTACCAAATGGCTTGCTCCAGGATTGTTTGTGAAGAGTTTAACTCTGCCCGAAAATGCTTTACAGAAGATAGGGGCATCGAACTGGACACCTACCACTCACAAACAATTTGTGACCCCTACGCAGGCTCGTGTGATCTACCGTATTCTAAACGGTATCCCTGTTGATCTTGGGTCTGTTATGTTTGATGTCGTGGTGGCGTTTGCGGAGATCTCCAAGCCCCACAAATTGTTGCTCTATCCATCTACCATTTGTGCAATCCTCTTCAAGGCTGGTGTGAAGATGGACCCTCGAATTGGTGATAATTTCTCTCCTACTCTCAAGCCTCTTGCACTTGCTGGTGTTAAGGTTGGTCCTCCTCGTCCTTCTTTTGTTAAGGCCTCTGAAGTGCCCTCTCAACTTCATGGATTTTTGAACCAACAAGTGGCAGTTCTCTCAGGACTTGAAAAGAAGTTAGCTGATCAAAGGAAGTACTACAAGGAGGTGCTAGGTGCGTTGAAGACACGGGCCCCTTTGGTAGCCAAATTGAAAAAGCGGAGACAAAGAAGAAGGCCGCTGTTGTTGCTATTGAGAAGAAGAAGGTACTTGCTAAGGGGGAGAAGGCAAAGGTTGCTGCTGATGTAACCGCTAAAGAGAAGGAAAAGGTTGTTACTACCAAGGACAAGGGAAAGAAGAAGGTTGTGGAAGAGGATGAAGGTTCTGATGAAGAAGATCATGAAGTAGCTACTCTGATGCTAAAAATGAAGAAGAGGAGTTGGTTTCTGAAGAAGAGACCGAGAATGGTACTGAAGAAGGTTCGGGGGAGGAATCTGAAGAAGAAGAGTCTACGTAGAACTCTTTGCTGGACATTCATATGTGCCTTTGTAAAAACTATTTTCTGTGTGTGGTTGTTTGAACTCATTTCTTTTTGCCTTTCTTCTTGCATGTGATTAAAATTTTCCTTATCACTATCTTGTGAACTATTTTGCTCTTATTCAGATATTTGAGTTGTTCTTATGAACAACACTTTTGTGATGAGATAAGTATTCTTGGGGTTAATATATGTAGTGCAGGATATGTATTTACTTCATGCAGGTTCAAGGAAATGGTTTTCGATTTATCTGCCAAAGGGGGAGATTGTAAGTTTTGAAGATGTAAATCGACGAAGCTTATGGCGTTCACAAAATGTAGAAATACGCGAGAATATTTAAGAGAAGTTTGTGTTAACTTGAATGAAAGTCTTTTTATTATTAATTATTATTGATTATTAATAGGTGTTTTATTTTGGCAGGTCAATGGGAATAAAATCGTAATTCACTTTCCTTAATTGCAAGTGAGAGATCTCAGTTCTAAATATCAAGACTTTACTTGTGAATATTTAACTTGGATGCAAAGATAAAAAGAAGACTTTCCAAATGAAGCGCAAGGATAAAAGGAGAACGAGACTGATGTTGAGGACTACTTTTGCTGCGTGGATTTTATTCCTCGATGTATTTTTTTTTTAGAGAATAGTGAGCGAGAGTCGATATATTTTTGTTTTGAGTGAGTTTTCAACAGAGTGTTCGGAGGTTCATTCTGAAATAGTTTGAGGGATTCGAACGAGAAAATCCACAAGGGAGTTGTGGTCAGATAAGTAGTTTTGTGAATCATTGTTCAAGTAGTGTAGAGGGAGTCTATACTTTAAACCCTTGGAGAGTGTGTATGTTGTTCACATTAATGAAAGAGATCTGAAGGGAGAGTGGGACGCTCTCCTGAAGGTTCAACTTTAAGTGAAACTGCTTCTGCAATTATTCGACTCTTCTTTACTATTTGTTTGCATTATTTGCTGGCTACTCTAAATACTTAGTGTAAGAGTATCAAATTTCAGATAGAACAAAGAATCAAAGACAAAGAGGTCCAGGTTAACCCATTATTACCCTTTACCGAAATGGAGTTGCCTTGTCATTGCCGGCGCCGCTCGGAGACACTGTTGTTGCCCCTTTCCGCTAGCCACTCGCTGCTCGGAGACACTGTTGTTGCCCCTGGAAGGTCTCGCCGCTGACCAGTCGCGACTTGAGTCGAAGCTCGAAGGTCTCGTCGCCGGTTGAAGGTCGCCGCCGCCAGGAGGTTTAGAGAGACGAATAGGAGATGAGAGGGAGACTTGAGAGACTAAAGTTTAAAATGAAATTGGCCTGTGTTTCAGCTTCTGTAGTTCTACTTCTGTTCACTTCACTTTAGTCTTTATTATTTGTTTTAATATGTTTTTATTTTTAAATTTTAGTACTTAATGAAAAAAAATAATAATAAAAATCATAGATTAAAAAATGTTTAAAGGCGTCTTAGGCGTGAACGATTCTTTCCAAATAACATAACTTACATTACATACTTC
>CACSLK010034598.1:30849677-30863285 GCA_902706635.1 Striga hermonthica
TTTTAATTTTATATTTCATGAAACAATTTTCTTTAGAAACAATTAGTAAATAGTTTTAATAGTATAGTAAAAAAACTTTAAAATCTTATAAACAATTGTCGTTGTAATAAGAATAGTAATAGTAGTAATAATAATAATAATAATAATAATAATAATAATAATAATAATAATAGTAATAGTAATAATAATAATAATAATAATAATAATAATAATAATAATAATAATAATAATAATAATGTTTTCAAGTAAATTATTTGACCATGATCCCTCCAAATTATAAAAATTACATTACCCACAATTTTTTTTTATTCATTATATAGAGTGATTCATATGTACTCAAATAATTTATATAAATGTTATTTTATTTTACTAATGATTAAATCTTGAAAATGTGGTATGTCTATTATCTAGAAATTTAATATTAAATTCACATATCTTGAAAATGGGATATGTTTATTATCTAGAATTTTAATATTAAATTCACATATCTTGAAAATGTGATATGTTTATCATCTATAATTTTAATATTAAATTCACACATATTACTTATAATATTTTATGTACATCTGTGCATGTGCACAGGATGATAACTAGTATATATAATTACTAGCTAATTGTATTTAATAAAACCTATTTAATTTTACCTATGTGGCAATTTAACCATTTTCTTCCCAAGAACTGTTACTTTTGATGTATTTAATTTTATATTTAATTATTAAATAATCAGCACTAATCACTTCAAAATTACAAAAAATATTTCAAACTTTTGATTACTGATAGTTGACCATATAATGTGTTGACCGTATAAAATGATTAGATATTATTGTGGTAACATTTAAATTATTTTTTTTTAAATAAAAAACGTATTTGAAGTTCCTAAATAAATAATAAATCATTCACAAAAAAAAACGTGCCAAAATATACATTACATCCAATCAGATAAACGCGATTTAAGAAAATAAATATTTCAACACCTTTAATTGTAAATTTGGCCAGCAAAAATGTGAAAGAAAAATAATTAATCATTATATGCATACAAATAATTCACAATACATTTTTATATCTGTGCAAATGCACATAGTCGAATACTAGTAAAATTGAAAGATGCAATAAGCGTGTGATAGGAAGTGAGAAAACGTTGAAACATATTTTATTGTTTTATGGGCTCGAGTGATTGTGCGGCCTCAAAACGGAACACATCATCATAAGTCATCATCGTCTCATTTACTCTCCAACTCCAAAGAGAAGAAGAGCAGCAATGGTGGCTACCAGCCAGCCAGGTAAGTTTATCCTTTCTTTTTTTCATGAAAATTTAAAATTAGTATTCTTTCTTTGATATTTGACATGATAAATAATCTTCAAAAATTTGTTGTTAAAAAAAAAAAAAATAATAATAATAAAAAAAATCATTGTTTATAATAATGAAAGATTGATAAAGTAGTGGTTAATTTCAGAAATGGGCACAAAGGTGTTGGTGTCTACTTACTGTTGCTCAGCCTCAAACAACAACATTCTTCTTCACCAGTATTCGAGTCGTATTCGTGTTCGTGTTCGTGTTCGTGTTCGTGTTCGTATTGGGGTGCCAACAACAACAACAAGAAGAAGAAGATATAATAATAATGGGTGGCGTCTAACTTGTGATGCTTCTCCTTCACCCCTATTGGAACAGATGCACCACCACCACACACAATCTTTATTTCTGTTGTTGGCAGATACTACTACTGATGCTGGCTACTCCTTGGCCAGTTACTACACTTCATTGGCGCTGTTTGTTATCTCCGTGCCTGGCCTCTGGTCCCTCATCAAGCGTTCTGTCAAATCTAAGGTACTCTTTTCTCAAATTTTGATAGTCGGGGCATCAGGGGCGCACTCCCACGCAGTGCAGCATACCGTAAGAGGGTGAGCCTAGTTGTATCTTAGTGAGGTTTCATCCCAAAATCAAAACTTGGTGATGGTGATAGGAGTAGCCCAATTTTCCTTGTAGAATCAATGTGGGACGACTCACAAGTGATATTCCAGCGTCTTTTGCTCTATTCTAAAATTTCATTTCTCGCTTTCTCATTGTGCTGTTACATCAATCAGGTTGTGCAAAAGACCTTTATAGGAGAGGGAGAGAAGAAGGCGCCTAACCAGGTGGCCGGAGAAATACTTTCGTTTTTTACACGAAATAATTTTGCAGTGTCGGACAGAGGAGAGACAATAACGTACGTGAGCCACTAATTTAATTGCTTGTTTTAATTGTTTGAGACGAAGCTATAAGTTGTTTTTGGGTACTACAAGCAAAATTATGAGGCAAGCTAATGAGTTGGTTGTATGGTGGAAGTCACAATTAAAACCCAAATGGTCTGATTTGCATCTAATTTGAAGTGGAAAACAGATATATAACTGAATGCTTGTTTGTTATTAGAAAATGAATTAACATAATGTTTGCAGATTTGAAGGTATGATGGTACCAAGCCGGGGTCAAGCAGCACTGCTTACTTTCTGCACGTGCATAAGCCTTGCAAGCGTTGCCCTTGTTCTCACCATAACTTACCCAGACGTAGGGAACAACTGGTTCTGGCTAACCGTATTAAGTCCCCTGGCGTAAGTACTAACTACCGTTATCTTTTATTGATTAATTTTCATTACCAATATTCAAACTCAAATGATCTCCATTCCACAAAACAGAGGAGTGTATTATTGGACCAAGGCTTCACGAAAGGAGCAGATTAAGGTGAGGATGCTGGTGGGTGAAGACGGCACCCTATCCGAAGTTATTGTTCAAGGGGACGACCAACAGGTCGACCAAATGAGGAAGGAGCTTCAACTTAGTGAAAAGGGCATGGTCTATGTGAAGGGTATTTTTGAGAGATAACAAACATTATTTTTCAACCTCCCAACCAATTTGATGTGTTTGAAATTGTGTTCAAACTACTTAATCTGCCCCAATACTACTTCAGCTAATGCCATGTTCCTCATCCATCCACCCAGTTGCTCATTTACTCATTCATTTCCATACACGCACGCGCGCACACACACAGGGTATATATATTGGGGTTGATCAAATGAGTTCACTTTAAACACGAGACTCAATCTTAGCCATCAATTTTGTGTAAATCAATGACTTATATTAATCAATTAAATTAAAAAAAATATTATTATATTTATATTAATTATATAATAAAAAAACAACTCAATGGCGTTTTCCCGCCGTTTACCGGCCGGCAACAACCGTTGACCGTCGGCCAAGGAAAATTTTTGGTCGGTCAGCCCCGTCGACCAGACCCAATACTACTGATGTTCCTCATCCATCCATCCAGTTGCTCATTTACTCGTTCATTTTCTCACACACACACTGTAACACCTCAATTTGATTTTAAAGAAATTCCAGACTTTTCAAAAACCAGTATAAAATTTTTTTGAACTCATTTTCGAAAATATGGGCGTTATACAACATTAAACATCAACCAAGTCGTATCTGGTTGTTCACATGGTTTTCATTAACCTTTTAAAATTCAATTCCACATGATTATTAGCTAAACCACATAGCATGCATAATCGAAAACACATGATATTCAATAAATAACTCTCATACGAATATCAAACAAAGAGTCCAAAAATCCCGACACGGACAAGTTTGAAAACAGTTCAATACGTCTCAAGGACCACACTTTATTCATTACGGAAGCATAATCATAAAACATAAATCAAGACTGACCCACTCGTCTTTCGCCCGTCATCCGGCACCTGCTTAACCTGCATCCGCGAAGAGCAGGTGGGAGTGAGTACAAAATGAACGTAGTGCTCACTACTATGCACATAAATACCACATGTCAAATGGTATGGTCACAACATGAATATAAGATAATCACACCATGTCTGATCTCCTATCAAAATCACAACAACCACATTACTCCTGTGCACATCTATCGGTAGCCGCAGAACGGGGATTCATTACCCGAAGCCGGGAGTACATGCCACGCTACGGACACGACCTTCCATATGGGCTTACGTACCTCGCAAGGGCACATCCATATCAGGACTTAAGTAGACTTGCCTCGCAAGGGCAACCGTATTACATCGACGGGGACAACCGTACCGACGGCCGTAACAGCTCACATCGATAGGCTACATATTTCATGTTCATACATAGATCATACCCATAAGAAATAAACATTCATCATTCATGGCATAAGCAATTTTAGATTAGAACCCACCTGGTACCGCAAAGGAAAGTGACACAAAATCAGGAGTAGGCAGCGAGCACAGCTCGTCAAACACCTACAACAATTAATATACTAAGATCAAAACCTATTTGACCTTAGAGAACAATCACAAGCATACATTGGTCGAACTTGATTCAACCAAGTAGTTCGTGAAGTTCCGTGGACATTGGAACACTTGGACTTAACACTTAACTTGACAAAAAATGCATTTAAACACCACACATGGACTTGGTACGCAAAACAAAGTCAAACGGGGCAAAACACACACAAGGGTCCGGAAAAAATGTAAAGAAGGCTCGGGACAGGCCCCGGGCTGCTTGCTGACCCGGCGGGGCATGGCTGGGCGCAGCCGGGCGCGCACGGGCGCTGCGCTGGGGCGCTGGCAGCAATGCACGGCCCGGCAGACCGGCAGTGAAACAAATGAACCCGACGTTTTTAAAATGCACTCGACCGTTTGACTTAAAATTTTTACACATAAAAATACATTCATAATGGCACGTTTTCACTAAGTTTCAGCCTCAAGACTTAAGTTTAACCTGAGCAACCAATTTTTACAAAAAGGCGATGCAAATCTGAATTTTCTAGTTCTCCGGGCGATGCTTTGAATTTTTCAACGAAATTTGGACACAGCGCATATAACATCAGATTAGTAACACTCACCAAAAATCACAGCAAAATACCAAGAATTCGATTTTTAATGATTTTTCGAAGTTTCAGCCTAGAATTTCAAATCGACATTTGACATAGCTACAGACCTTATTTTAACTTCAAATATTTACACCACATATTATACTAACAGAGGGTTATACAGTCCAAATTTTGTAGCAATCGGACAAATACACAATTTATAAAGATTTTTCAAAGATTCCGCAGCAATACCCGATTCAAAAATGCATAAGAGACTAATTACTCAACAAAACATCTAAGGCCTTCACCATGAGGCCAAAGACTTCAAATGTTCCAATAATCCACAGCCCTAATCACGGTTTATGCACAATTCACATGCTTTTACAAATAACGAACATAATACGCAATTAATCGATCATAATTCGAACCCTAACATACAAATTCATACAAGGTTTAACACATATATCACAAACACATATAAAATAAGGGGGTTATCAGCCTTGTACCATTCTCGGGGAATTTGAACGAAACGAGGGTCGAATGGAGGTCGAGAAGGGCTGCGAGCGCGCGGGGAAAGGCCTGCGCACGATCGTTGGGCTCTGGGAGGGCCTGCGCGCTTCGCGGGGACGCTGGACAGCGACGGGGAGCACGAACAGCAATGGCCTGGAACGCACGAATGGCTGCTACACGCGAACGGGGTCGTGATGAGGAGCAGGTCGATGGAGGCGACAGTTTGGGGAAAGAAGAGAAAAAGAAAAAGAGGAGTAGAGAGGGAGGAAAGAAAAAGGCTGCGGGAATAGAATTATGACGAGGAAGGGAGTCCAATCTCTCCTCTTTATAGGGCTAGGTCTTTGACCACATAGCTTAGTCAACAAGCTATCCAAGTGAAAGAGATTAATTAAGGGAGGGAGAGTAATTAAGGGACCAAATCAATTCTCAATTAATTGGTCAAAGCCTTAATTTCACTTTAATGGCTAATGATGAGTAAATAAAGATGGCAAGTAATTCTTGAAATTCAAACATCACTAGCTTGCATAAGAAATACACCAACGGTTGGTTCGGGCGGTTCAATTGAAAATCTCAGTTATGCTCGACGTCGATGATCCGGTTAAATGGATAAATAATTCGGCTCGGATCGATGAAAATTAAATTAAATATATTTAATAATTATATAAAATATTCACGATTAGTATTTATTATAAATACACATAAGGCACATAAATTTCACTTAGGCAATTAGACAATTAAATATAAAGCAACAAATATTGATATTAATGGCAACAATAATAATAACAACAAAAATAATAATAAAAATCTATTTATTCATGAACGAACGGGGCATTACACACACATAGGATATATATAGGGATTAGTTTCAATGCATCCCTTTATTTAAAGTGAGGACGTGAGACTCATTCCTAGCCACAAGATTTGGTACATCATGTGTGGCTAAGATTTACTTTTTTCTTTTTATTATTTTAATTATTTCAAAATTATTTTGACCCGTTGACTCCGGCGTTGACCGTTGACTTCCGACGTTGACCGTTGACTTCTGGCGTTGACCGTTGACTCCGACGTTGACCGTTGACAACTAACCTTCCAATTAGATTAGTTCTCTGTAGTTGCTAGATTAGTTTTATGTAGTTGCTAGGTTTTTTTTTTTAAAAAAAAAAATTAAAAAAAAAAATAAAAGACGGGCCCAAATATCAAACCACTACAGTCAACATAGTCTCACAATCAATAGGAAGGCAAAAACAGAAAAAGAAAAGGAAAGGAAATAATACAAGGTCTGTCATCGGACAGGTGCCCGGAATAAATGTATGATCAGAGGAGAGCAAAAACTAGTCTACTAAAACCGGATAGATGGGTATCCAAGCTGGTCCATCCGTACCAGCGTGCGAAGACGGAGTGGAGCAGTGGTTTCGGTCTGATACGTGTGTAGGTCCGGTGTGGTGGCACCAAGGCTGGCAAGATAGTCAGCAGGTCTGTTCCCCTCACGGAAGATGTGCGTAATCCTGTGATGGACAGACCGTAGGAGAGCTCTAATGCGCATAAGCGGGTGCTGAATTTGCCACGAGCCCTGGTGGCCCGAGGTCAGGATGGTGACGACCGCCGCAGCGTCCAGTTCGATCCAAATATGACTAGAGAGGTGGGCAGCGAGATGAAGGCCAATCTGTAGAGCCTGAATCTCTGCATCGTAGCTCGAGGAGGCCTGAAGGGACGTGTGGAAGGCGGTGATAAGAGCGCCGCTGTGGTCCCGGATCAAACCTCCTCCTTCGGCAACTCCGGTCTGGCGATCAAAAGAGCTATCAGTGTTCAGCTTGACCCAAGGGGAGTCAGGTCGAAGCCAAACGACAGCTCTGGGCTGAGGAGGCCGAACAGGCGCAAGGGGAGCTACCAAGTAGCGGTGTGGTGGCGTGCAGCCTGTCCAGTCTCTGGCAGTGAGCCTGCCCAATGATGTGAGGATTGAAAGATGTCTCTGTACCTGCAAAACAATGTGAGATCGCAAAAAAGTAATATCCCTATGGTTCGCACTATTCCTTTCCGTCCAGGTGAACCGAAGGATCAGACAAGGAATGAGGAAGCCCACGTGTGTAAAGTGTGTGCTCTGTGAGAAAAAACTCAGGAGCTCAAAGAAACTGTCTGTGGTGGGTAGGGATATATGAGTCCAAGTGGCAAAGTGCTCCCACACTCTCCTCACAATCTCACTCTCTAGAAAAAGATGGGTAAAGGTCTCGGTCTCATGACGTCCGGTCTCAGAACAACACACACACCGGGAGGGGAAGGAGAACCCCCTCGCATGTAAAACAGTGTGTAACGCCCCGTATTTTATTAATAAAGAAAAATACTAGCTTTTAGTTTAAAGCTAGCCTTTGTTAATGAATAATCATGTTCATGTTCAAGTTCGAGTTAATCAGCTAGTCATATTCCAAGTTCGACTATTAGTCGATAAATTATTCAGTTTAATTATTTAAGTAACCGAATAAGTTTCCAGATTTAATTTCGATTTGTTTATTTAATTAAGGAGTTCGGAATTAATTATTCAGTCAGGAATAGCCCGTCAGATTAATAATATAAATCATGTTTTAATTCCGATTTAATAATTTGTCAAGTATTATTTTCGGAATCAGTTATTTTCAGTCGAGATTACCCGAAAAAATTTTCGACGTTCCGTTTACGTTCGAAATTATTTTGGTAATTAAGTATCATGCTTAATTAATTAATTAAGCATTTAATCATGATTAATTTAAGATTAATCACACTTGAATTGCATAAAGCCGTAGCAAATTGAATTAAAATGCCATAGGCATTAAGAAATAGATTTTCCCCATTTATTTAAAAAGACCGTACACTTTTACTTAACCTAAGGGAAACTTCTCTTAAGATAAGCATGAGGTGGCTAGTAAAGTTATTAGTCATCCCTCACCTCCTTTCATTAGCTTCCAAATGTCAAGAAATTGTTGAAACAACAAGGCCCCATATCTTCCATATATTCCCTACGGTGTTGGTATTTAAAGGGGGTGTTCGGGGAGATTTTCCCACTTTCTTCATCATATATATGTGCGTATATAAGAGTTAGAGAGTAGAGAGAGTTGGGAGAATTTTCTTCCTTAGTACTCACTCACGCAAGAAAGCTTAGCCGGGCGCCGCATCGCAAAGGCTTATCGCCTACTGCACCGAGCACGCACGCTCACGCGAACACTGAGCAAGCGGAGAGGTAATTACTTGGATATTTCTTGTCCATATTAGTAGTATTAGGGTCAATTTATATCATGTAACTGATTTCAAGTTAAGCCATGTAGTGTGTTCGCCGTGCGTGTAGCCGTGTCAAGTCATGTCATGTTTTAATTCGAAGTTCTCGAGCAAACTCTATGTATTCAGCCATGTTATGCAATATTATGTTCAGTTAAACTTATGTGCTCGAAAGATTTTCATGTTTTCTCATTGAGTTGGCCAAGGGACGTGCTCACGCACGTAGCGCGTACCACGGGCCGCTCATAGCTATCGCTTGTGTTAAGTGATGAACCTTCGAACACCTCATGTCAAGTTATTCAGTAAACCTGATTTAATGTTCAGTGGTGTGTTGTTTTCGAGAGAATAAGTAGGTTCGGTCGAGAGACGGCCTAACGCCGTCGGCGGCGCTTGGTGCGCTCGCCACGGCCATGTTCAGTTAATCGTGCAAAATTCATGTTTTCAAAGCTAAATCAGTATTTATGTTCATGACAAGACAATTTAAGTCATTTGATGTTGAATTGTTCGAGAGTAGTCGCCGGACGGCCGGCAAGGGCCGGACGTAGACACGCTGCCGCACATAGCAGCTGTGCATGCCGGCAGTCAAGCAGTACGGGCTGCCAGTGTGTGCGCGTGCCCATGACAGCGGCACATAACGCCCGTAACGGTAATCAGTGGTTGGCAATGCATGCACGCACTTGCCATGCCCAGTCAAGGCACGCTAGCGTGCGGTAATATCCGTCAGCACGCAGCGCCGCACACCAGTGGCCTCGGCAGCACCCAGCAGGCCGCCCGAGTAGCCAGCACCGTGGGTATCGCACGGCAGTGCTGCACGGTGCCAGTCATGTCAGTCAGCGCCTGTGCGCGCTCTTTAAGCGCCCAACAACCTCAGTCGTGCCTGCGCCCGTGCACATAGCGCGGGGCAGCGCCTAGCTCGACGTTGCGATGCTCCATGCGCACGCACGCGTCCAGCCAGTCGTCAGTGCGCCCAGGCGCTCGACAGACGTGCCAGTCACACCAGTGGTCCCTCAGTGTGCGCCAGCGCGCATGTCCGTGCTTAGGACTGCCCAGCAGCAGTCAGCACGACCAGCCAGTTCAGCCCAGCGCCAGCGGCCAAGCCAGGCAGCGCCAGTGCGCATAGCCTCGGCAGGCCTACGGTCGAGCCAGCGCCCGACTGTCCGGTTCAACAGACCGGCAGTCCGGTCCAGACCGGTTCAGACCGGCTAGACCGGTTTAGCCCTATTTTCATGTTTCAGTCCCGGTTCATGAATTCAGTATCATTTTCAGTTAAAATTCCGGGTCCAGTTCAGTCCAGTAAATTGATATCAGTTCAGTTTCGTATTTAACCGGTTCCAGTTATACCGATTAAGTCCGATTATCATGATGAGTCTAGTAGAGCATCTTAACGTAATTAATCAGTTAATTTATCAGTCTGAGCATAGTCCTTAGTAATTGTTTATATTATTTTTCAGTTTGATCAGGCATCAGCACTACCTTCATTTTCAGCAGTTCAGGTGGGGACTCAGACTATGTACTACATTGATTATAATTACTCTACCATGTTTGAGGTATGTATATTTAGTATCCGCTCGGAATGGTTTCCGGTCCATTCTGGGTTCTAGTGGCCTTAATCTGCCCACTAGAGTGTGCACATGGTGTCCAGCTTTGCCGACAGATGTTCAGTTTCAGACAGGTGACTTATGTCACGAGATCAGTATCAGATTATTCAGACCGGTATCAGATATCAGTTATCAGTTTCAGTTTCAGTTCAGTTATATATGCCAGGATCATGATATTGTTATTATTTTCACTGTTTTACTTTAGTATGAGTTTCTGCAGAGCACACTGTTTTAGTGCTCACGCCCCCACGTATTTCATATTTTTCAGGTCACAGGGTCAGGGACGAGGAGTGAGCTGACGAGCTGTTCAGGATATTCGTTTTGATGTATATGTATATGTTACACCTTTCCGCTACCTTTTTCAGTACTTAAACTCAGCTTTTGATCCGACGTTAGTCGGTTAAGACATTATATAACCGTTTTTATTATAAGTTTAAAATTAACGGTTTTTTAGATAAAAGTCAGATTTTCACGGTAACACTCCGAATCAGTTTTTGCAAAAATAAATATTTTATTTACTTTATTTAGGAAAATTTGCGAAAAAGCGTACTCTGATTTCAGTAAATAGCGGGGTGTTACAATTGGTATCAGAGCACGTTTCTGCGTCTCTGAAAGGTTTTATCAGTCAGAATATTTTCAGAAAAACCTGAACCGTCACACTCACGCCTCGCCGACTACAGGTAAGTGCTGATTTATGTTTTCAGTTATAAACATATTACTTTGCCTATGCTCAGAAATTATTAATCATGACTTAGTTAAGATGCTCGAATCAGGTTCAGACTTTAGAATTCAGTGTACTCAGATATAACTCTAGATTCCCTCAGGATTCATGTAATACCCCGTTTTATCGTGGATTAATTGGGAATAAATGTTGATTATTGTTATTATTAATTTCCTTATTATTATTATTATTATTATTATTATCATCATTATTATTATTATTATTATTATTATTAAATACCAAATTGCTATTATTTATTTGTTATTAGTAATATTGCTATTAGTAATTGTCTAAATATTATTAATTGTCAAATTGTAATTATTTGTCTAAATGCATATTTTTATTACTATTATTATTATTATTTTAAAATAATAAAATGTGTTATATATATATTTTGGTCCGGTTTTAATTTATTAATCGTGCGATTTTAACCGAGCCCGAGAACCGATCCAATTTCTTAAAACCGCGTTAGAACCGAGCTTTCGACCCGATGAACCGAATTTTGACCCGGTCCGGTTTCCTCCCTCACGTGCGTGTGTGTGCGTGTGGTATTTTTCTTGCAATACAAGAAAAATTAAACCTAAAATTATTTTAGGAATATGTATATATATATGTATATATATACACACGCGCCCTTCAGCTCTTGCGCAGCCAAAAATTAACCCGCAGCAAACCTTCAAATCTTCTCCTCTCGTCTCCTTCATCTTGCGCATCCTCGCCCGACCATCTTCTACCATCAGCGTCATCCATCATCATCCGTCATCGCCACCATCGTCCCCAGCGGCACACCATCACCATCATCAGGTCATCATCATCACTCCCATCGCCGACCATCATCAACCACCAGCGGCCACCATCTCCTCCGTCAACATTCAACTTCGGCTTTCGGGACCCGTGGAGTTCCGTCGAAGAGCCTAACGTGGCCGTCGAGTCCCTTCGAGTTCCGTCGGAGTGTCAAACGTAGCCGGCGAGTCCCGTTATCCTATCGCAGGTCTCCATCATCACCATCGCGATTCGCTAAACCTGCAACTCCGGCAGTCCCTGTTCGCACAAAAGCTCCGGTGATTCGCGCCTCGTCTTCGTTCGTTACAACATTTCCACAAACAGCAGTCTGACAGGCTCCTACGTGGTCGCGAGGATCATCACAGTCGCTAACCGCGGCAGTTTCAGTTACCGATCACAGGCCCTGGTCAAGTTGCACCGGCGAATCCCGTTTCTCCGACCGGACAGGCTGCCACCATCGCACAGGCCAGCCCTATCGCCGCTGAACACACGCTCAGACCACCGCAGGGGCGTTAGACGTGCAACCGCTGCCCTTGTTGCTGTCCCGTGATCCCATCGGCAAGCCGTGCTTGTTCGCTTTTCGTGTGTCGCTTATCCCGACGAGAACCGAGTCTTTCGTCGTTGTCCTCGCAAGCCTTGCTGTTGTCCCGAAGTCCGAGCTGCAAGCAATCGACCCCCCAACGTGCACGTGCTAACCGTTTAGCCCCGGTTTAGTCCCGTTTCGTAACCCCGTCCCGAGATCGGTACCCGAATTAACCCCTTGACTAAATTATTTAGTTCGTGTTTATGTGTTAGTACTCGTATGTGTGTTTCGTTGCTGATCGTATGATATTCGAATTAATTACGTGCGTTCGGAATGCTTTCGTGTGTAATTAAGATATATTGTTAATATTGGGTATCAAAGTGATTGCCGTCACTTTGAAAATTATCGAACTGAGTTTCGAGTAGTATTTTATGTTGAAGTGCTGTGGATTATTGGACTTAGGATCGTCCTTGACGCAACGCCTTTGGCCTCGCGTCGTTTCGATGTGTATTGAATTAGTTATGGATTTTTGAAAAACGTGCTGCAGCTGGTTTTTGTTAAAATCACTATAAATTGTGTGTTTACCCAAAAATTCTGATTTTTGGATATGTTGTAATGTTGCAATTATAGTACTTGTGGTTATAATTTGAGAATTTTATATGGCCTGTAGCCTTGTCAAAACTCGAAAACTAATTCTGGTCTGTTTCGTAATAAATTCATATAAAATCGAGTTCCTGTTCGATTTTGCTAATTTTTGAATATGTTATTTTTCTCCAGGTTATCTTGCTGCTGTAAACATTTGAGATTTAAATTCGAGCTGTAGCTATTTTAAATGATTTAATTTGATTTCTAGTCAGATTTTGAGTAAAATATTTAAAATAGTTAGAAGCATGTTAAATGGCTTTCCTTTGGTGAAAATATGTATTTTTCAGCCCTTAACACTCAGTAAAAATTTGAATTGAAATAACCAAGTCCAACTCCCCTTATCCCTATTCTTATAAAATTCGAACTAGCCTTTTTAACCGTTTTGACCCGTTTTGTGTCGAACATTTATTGCCTGCCTTTATGTGATCTATTAATTGATTTGGTAATTCATTGGTCGAGTCTAGGAGTCGTCCTAATATTCCAAAGTCCACAGAACTTCACGAACGACTTGGTTGACTCGAGTTCGACCAAGTATGATTGTGTATGTCCCTCTAAAGTCAAAAGTGTTGATCTTAGTATAATATTTGTTGTAGGTGTTTGACGAGCCGTGCTCGCTGCCTACCCTTGATTGTGCTGATTTCCTTGCTGCACCAGGTGGGTTTACTTATTCAAAACTTGCTATGCCATATATGTCTGTTTCATGTTGAATGGGTATGATTTTAGTATGTACGTAAACCATGTAGCCTATCG
>CACSLK010034598.1:30870947-30894508 GCA_902706635.1 Striga hermonthica
GGTCCGACACTTATCGAACAAACCTGTGAAAGTCGGTGGGCACCAAACCTGAGTGCCCGCAAGTCAGTTTACGACCTGAGGGAGGTCACTGAATGTGGGAAAATCATCGGGCGTGGATAAAATTAGATTGGCAGCCCTCACACGAAAATTCCTAAGCTTGAGGCTCGGCCCACATCATAGGGGGGCTTCTGTTATGGCATGTGTTTATATATACTAAAAGTTTAGCTTTAGTATAAGTGGGAGATTGTTGGGGTATACAGTAAAGCAAACTTTTATGTGAGCTTTTGGATTGTATTTATTCGATTTCCCATTTGACTGAAATAAATGTTTTCACATTGTTGCATTCTTTATGATTGCTTGTATGCTAAATGTCCAATTATCTTATATTGTAGACAATGTGGTGTGTTAGTAGTCACACATAAGATTACATTGTCGGTCCCTTATAAGATATAAATGGTATTCACAACTGAGATAGTTATGGACATGACTATCGGTTTAGGTTGTAGTATAAACTAGATATAGCTTGTCTTGGCTATTGGTTTATACTAGTGCGCTGCGTCGCATTGAATGGATCACAGTTGAGACGTCTTCTTCAGTTCTGACTATCATGAAGAACCTAGGCCTCGGTGACTCTACTAACTCTTAACCCTAATTGTGATACTTAGATATGTGGGATATTTGTTTGTTACTTTGGTTTACCATGGGTGAGAGCCAAGTATTGGTTCAATATGCTCTGTATCTTGGGTAACAACATTATCTGCATGATATCTATTTATTGGCATTAGGGCACCGTATCCTGGACATCCAAGTTGATGACGTCCCCTTAAGGAACTCATAAGGATTATCGTATAAACCCTGCAGGTGGATTTATTCCGTACGATAATAAGGTTGAGTAGTACTACTTAAGGAATAAAAGATATTAATTAATTAAAGCAGTCAGAAGCTTTAATAATTAATGGACGTGCGATATCTTAAACACGGGGAATTATATCGAGTCTAATAGAAGCCCTGATTCATTTCGGGATAGGACGGGAGTGCAATATAATTCTCTAGTGGAATGAATTAATATTTACGGGCCAAATTGTGTTCTGGGCTGAACATAAAAATTTGGGCCTGTAGGGAGCCCAAACCCTATACCTTCTAAGAGATCCCTAGTCTGGCCCAAGGACTCTATAAAAGGAGGGATAAGCACACGTTCTTAAACCCTACGCAGCATCACAAAACGTGATATCTTCAGCCACCATCGTGAGGAGAAAGTTACGCGAAGGGTTCAGAGAAGAACAAAGGCAATCCACTCCTTTCAACCGTTTGGAGGATCGTCATCCATCCGGCGTCCAAACGTGGTCGGGACACAGACTAGAAGATCGCTCAGATCGAATCGAAGCCTTGAAGAAAGGTATATCTCTGTTCGTCCTTTAGGAGCATGCTTAGGTTTATTCGAAATCATGTATGTACATGTTTGGTATCCGATATCGATCCGTGGGTAGGACTGCCTCGTCGGCGTGTTCCAGCAGGAGTTATATTAAAATTCACATCTAAGTGATGACCACAATTTAACCCCAAGAACAATCATCCACAATTGATGAACCTACCGATGGGGATAACACATCGCTTGTAAATAATTTTCTATAGTTATCTCGAAATAATCTTTACCGGTGAGCTTATGAATGACACTATCCGTTAGGGAGAAGACCCCATGGGTCACGCGTATGCCACTCACTTCACCTAAAGGTTAAGTCGTTTGGATAGAAGTCTTATCTAGTAAGCTCGTGAATACCGCATCTGTTAGGGGGAGACTCCCAGGGTCCCGCGAGCGACAAACACCTTACTTAAAGACCAATTGTGGAGGCCAAATGAATTAATTAAAATTCATATTAAACTCACTTAGTCATTTTTACTTGAAGGTTTTTAATAGCATGCAATAAGAAAATAATAAAATTCCTATCATGCTCCTAACACGCAAATCACATAAATCCTAGTATGCTCCTAAAATTTAAAACAAAAGACATAACAGCTTTCTAAGAATTTATAGCACCTATTCATATGATTTCTAGCATGCCAAAAATTCGATTTAAATCAGCTAGACACATAATCAAATAAACATGCTCTAGCACAATTAAATCGGCATCCACAAAGTGATAAAAAATGCGAAAATTAAAACACATCTATCGCAGCCCCTTTAAAACCAACCACTAACAGCCTATTAAAGCTATTAGAGATCTCGCTTTCCCGTTTCTGAATTGGTATTATGGGCTGAAATCGGATACCTGTAGCAAAAGTTATGGCCAAAACGGTTTTCGCCGACGAAAATGCCCCCAATGAATGCTGAAACCCTAGCCGCCGCCTCCAGGTTGATCATTTTCATCACGTTCGAATTTGAACACAAAATTACAGCAAAATCGAACAAGAACAGCCCTACTACATGTTGGTTTCTGTGAGGAACGTCGACAATGTGCACATTCAAATCTATTGAATAATAAATCCTAACGCAGCGGAATCTATAGTTAGGATTAGGACTTACGGTTTAAAATTTTTGCCGACTCTGAGACGTTTCTGATTTCCGTTGATGGAGATCGTCTGAACACCAAAGTCTAATGGGCAGCTAGACTTGGCCTTTCTCGATTCTAATCGAGTCACCATGGTGCTCCAATTGCTCATCAAGCTCATCGGATCGTCTCGGACCTTCGGTAAGTGAATCGGACTCCTCGGGAACCATCCTGGACTCGAACCGGGGCCGCTGGACAGAGTTGAATCGCTTCTGGACCGCCTGGTAGTCTCTGGACTCGAGCTGGGCCGGTTTGGAGCACGCTGGACCGGACTGGAGTGTTTCTAGACCACCTGGGCTGAGCTGAAGGCAACTGGGCCGAAATCTCATCGCTGGGCTGAAGAACCGCCAACTGGGCCGCGTCAAGATGCTACTGGGCCGCGCACAACACGCTGGGCTGCGTACAATGGGCCAGAAGACGCTGGGCTGCTCGCGGGCTTGGTCGGGCCGCTCGCGGGCTGGGATCTGAGATGAGCGCGGGCCTGGCGCGGGCTGGGACGCGGGCTGCCAGCTGAGAGGAAGATCGGGCCACGGGCGGGCTGTTGCGGGCCAGAAAGCCCGCGCGCCTGGAGCCAAAAAGAGATCTCCTATTAACGCAAGGAGAAGGAATCGAACCTGCGACCTCCGCCCAGAAAGACCGCGCTGCTCACCATCGCGCTACAGACGGTGTTGCGTCAATTTGACGCAGACCTTCAACAAAGTAGACGAACGGATCTGGGAAATATATTAAATGGAATACGAATCAACAACCTTCGAATCTTCTATTGTATGACCTTTACACGATCTCTAATAAAATTTTGGTGGAGCGATTTATTAGATTTCCCAAAACTTCTTGATCATCTTCTTCTAAGACCTTTACGGTGCTAACCGAATTTTCTCTCGAATAAGAATCTATCTCTTTCTTTCTCGCTTGAAGAGGCCGAATTTCTCCAGCCCTTCGGGGAGAAAAAACGTGTAAAGCATGCCAAGAGGTTAGGAGACTTAGTGTATTTATAGGCTACAATAGGGACCTAAAGGAGGTGCTAAATATGGACTTATTCCTTTAGGTTTAGGAATCCTTATTATCTTCCATCTCCTTTTCCCATCTAGGATAATATTCATAATAATTAATTACCTTCTAGAAGACTCCATAGTCTCCTAACCCTAGGTAATATTCTAGAAGGAATATTACCATCCTTAGGGAATTATGGAATATAATTAATTCCTAATTTAGGAAACCTAATTCTACTCCAATTAATAATCTAATGTAGGAAATATATCTCCTACTAATCTTCATCTTCTAGAAGACTCGTTAGTCTCCTAATCCCTAGAGAAGAGCCTAGTAGGAATATTATTTTCCTAATTAAATTAATTAATATGGAATAAAATTAATTCCTAATTCCTAATCTTGGAATTAAATAATAAAACATTCCCCTAGAGTAATATTATTGCTCTCCCCATTTAGCTCTGAATTACAATTAATTCGTTTCCACTGATTAAATATATTAATCCAATTGATCGATTTATCTCCTCATGTTTAAGATATAACGTCCGTTGATTAATTAAATTACTGACAAAATAATTAATCAACTTCTTATTCATTTCCGAAACTAGTACCACTCAGATCCTTAATCATTATGTAGGATAACACATCCGCCTGCAGGGCTTGACATAATATTCCTTCCTGAGCTCATTTCGGGGACGTCATCAACCCAGCGCACTGGGACACAGTGACTGTAAATAATTTATAACAACACATCATATAAACACACTTATTTACCAAAATACCGAGTATTTCATCCTAGCAAAATAGGAATCACCCTTGATAAATCAAATAAATAAGTAATGAATACATATGCCCATTTTATATTATCTTACAGCTTAAGAGTACGCATCAATTACTGAAGGTCTAGATTACAACAACGGTCAGTGAGTCTCATAATCTTATCCTTCTGTGGTCCTGTTCAACACTTAACATAAGTGCTAGTGTAATCCTTCAGTCAAAGACCAACTGAATCAAGAATACACTACAGTCTTTTTCCAAGTGGGGTCTCACTGCCAGTCTAGACTGTGAACGAATAATTTAGTCTTATAAGGAACCGATAGGTGATCTTTCTGTTCGAAACTCTTCGAACCACACTATCTCAATATAAGACATGGAGTATGATTGCATAAATAAATAAACTGCAAGCATATGTACTTTGACCGAAACATGATGGCCAGATCAAAATGGAATTGATAGAATCTGTAAATAGGAGCTTTTACAGCATACCTCTAACAATCTCCCACTTATGCTTAATAAGCTCATGGCTATTGCTAACCACGATTCTCTTTCAATCCCAATTCTCAAAGAACTGTTGCCCTTTCTGCCATACATCGGACTCCCAATCCTTTAACATGGCCATCATCCGCTTTCGCCAGAAAGCCAATCCTAAAAGGATTTACCTGGTTGTCTACCGATGTAACTAGAAGACAAACATCCACCCTGTCGCAGTCCTTTGCGACGGGCGTACTTGATCTATGTGTCACTTGCTTTATGAGCTAGTGATTCCTCACTGTCTGTAACTGCACCAACTGTCATCACAATCAAATTGTGACCTGACCTGGCTAGACGAGGTTTCACATTTTTAGTTCAATGGCGAATCCAATCTCTACGTCGCTCGCCATTTGGGAAGGGACGTACTGAGTTCATAGTGGAATCCGTCAACGCATCACCACTTGACATTCCTCTAATCTGCTTGGTTCCCACAAGTGAACACAAACCATAAGGTGGTTTTTACTTGTTGTTCATGTCTGTTTAGAAATCAGAATCCTTTGTAATCCATAGGTTGCATATGGTCCGTCTGGTAACCCTACATATTATCCTTAGCCCTTTTACGGTGCTTGATCTTATGTTCTACCATGAACCATTGCTCCCATCTAGGATTACTTCGATATTTACTAACCAAATAAATATCAGGCCTCATCTATTTCATATACTAGGCTTCCGCTTGCCATGCATAAGGACTGCCTCTGTATCATGCAAATAAATTGAGCCTTATGACAGTCTGGACATGAAAATTGGGACAATCGCAACAAATCTTTCTTGTGAACCTCAATCTCAAAATATTTGTTGATTATGAATCTTTCATGTCCAACTACTTGGATAACTATACCCTTGTGTAAGTCAACATCTTCACACTGTCTCCAGTGATCGAAATGTTGTTTACGCATAGTACAAAAATACCACCACGTTTCCATTGCGCCACACCCAATGCTCATTTGTTGAATAATCAAATCCATGATTTGAACCTATCAACCAAATGATCGGCCCACCACAGTCCTTTAAATGGACTTTGTCAGCCTTCTGACTAAATGCTCTTAGCCCTTTTCAATGAAAACTTCTGGGTGCTGCTCCGTGGATGTTCCTACAAGACTTAACTCATAACTCATATGAATGGCATCAGCTTTGAATTAGGCAACCGGTGAAATAATTAACTCATAATAGATCCCATTCTTTCTGAGTTCACCATTTCAAAACTAGCCTTTCTATTTACAGACTTAAACGCGGCTACTGGTGAAAAAGCTAACTCATAATAGATCCCTTTCTTTCTGAGTCTGCTATTCCACAACAAGCTTTGTACTAAAGTCTTCACTTGTAGATTTCGTCCAATAGCAAGTTTGCTACTTGGTAATTCTATAAGAACCCAGATCTGATAAGAGTCCATGACCCTAAATCAGAAATCATTAAAACTTTGCTAAAGTTTGTGCATCTTTGTCTTGGATCTCCTCATTGTATAACTAGGGATCGATTCAAGTTTACTAGAGACTAAGTACGAGACTTTCTCAAAAATATGAATTCCATGATCTTGTGATTAATACAGACTGAGTCCAACGACTCTCTTATTATCACGAAGGGAGTTGTCTTGCAACCCTCCCACTACAAAGAGGTTCCCTCTGCAAAAGTGTATAGCACAAAATATGTGTTGCAGTTTTTCCTTGTGGTATCACATTTGTACACTTGGTAACAAAGTTGAACTTTTACCTTTATCTTTCCTTAAAACAATTCTACAAATAAGCTTAGTGGTTTATTACTTAGTATTCCTCTAAAAATCAGACATTCGCGCTAATGAACATATTCTGACTTTTGGTACTATAATAATCCAATCATTTCTCGTTACCATGAAGTATCCCACAAATAGCCTAATTTCCGAACATCCTTTCCAATCCTATTAGCATCAACTTTCCAGCACGTGTGCTGAAAAGCTCTGAATCTGAATATGTTCCTGTCAAGGCCTAAGTCTTGTCAACAATTCATTCAGAGTAATGACTACTAAACTTGGATAGGATTATGTTCAAAACTTATCATGGTATTTGCACAACTCCAATACGAAAAAAAAACAAAATTCTTAATAACTCATCATTGACATAACCAATCTTCTAGAGAGACATTTTCCTTCGGTCTGTTGTACCGTCTGCTCCGATGAACCAGGTGAAACACGTTGAGATCGAATATCAACATCCAATAAGTATTTCTATGATTTACCAAAAAGGTATTAGTCACTACGATTTTAATCGTAATGCCACTGATACATTAATCTCGACATATTTCCATAACCGCCATTGTCCTTCCTCAAAGTACTCAAGCTTATGGAATGTCACTTAATGTACCTTGTCTTGCACAAAATTCTCAGAAGAAAAATATTCAAAACTACCTTTTGTCCTAAAATCATAGAACTTCACAAATCGGGTGAACCAACCTTAACATTTATTTAGCTTCTAACCCTTGACCTTCAAAAGGTCATTTTTGTGATTTTAGCTACCAAGTATAATTCGTAGGTCTTATAGTTTCATCCATTCCCAAAGAACCCATGAGTTCAATGGCTATCCACCTTTGAATTCTACCAATACTAAAATCTCAAATACTAGATGCCAAATTAATGTAATGATTCATTTATTGAAGGACCTTTCTTCTTATTGGTTCTAGTCGATGTGTCATTTATTGCACTGTGAGATATTTTGGCTCCTTGAGTTTACAAATTGTCCACCCACGTATCAAATGGATAAAACATCTCGTTTTTACCCATACACAATTTAGAAACTGAACACGAGTTCTTTCTAAAACTTGGTACGAAAAGACAATTACTCAAAACCAAAAAATTCTATTTAATAGATAACTCCCACTGCAATAGATGCTACTTCCGTAGCTAGCCCATTCTAGATGGTAATTCAACCTTCACATGTCGATTGGTTCACTGAAACCTTTTTACATAATTAGTGGTTACGTATCTACATACCAGGCACTGATAGATAACACCATTTAAAATGGTTCGACTTCCCAGTGAATAAGATTTACCTTTCTTGTATTAAGGATAGGACAATTCATCTTTCTATGTCTATTTCGCTTAAACCAGATACACATGACAATCGGCTTGTATTCTTCAGCAAAACTAGACACTATCCAAGTTCTATTTCTAATCATGTTTGAACAAGTAAATTATCTTTGAGTATTACGGACAACAGATTGAAAAGACATTTTGAATTCCTGAGATCATGCAAACATAGTCTTTACTCAGTCAAGTGTTTTCGAATCCTCTATTATTGATCCCTTTAAAACAACATTTGAATATATTCACCGGCACCTCAAAACACCGAATCCCCGCAGGCCACGGAGTGTGGACGTCTACGGTTCAAACCGTCACAAGAGGAGGGATAAATCCCATTAGCTTAACGTACTGCCAAGCAATACTTAACTAATAGTCGGTCGAACTTTTGGCCAGCGCAATCAACTTATAAATAAATTTTATAAGAATAAAAACGACCTTTTCCTTTGGGAATATCGTAATTATTTGCACTTTAAGTGTAACCCATTAATTGGTACTAAGTTTACTACCAAAATTATACGTCCACCTTTGGGTGACCCGTACGCTTTTGAAATAGCTCACTATAACCATCCCGAAGGAGATTCGTCCTTGTGAACTGTGAAATAAAACGTCCTTTGGGCTCGATTTAAATCACTTCACTAACAAACCTATAATGGAGGCCTTGGATGTTATTTATTTCAACCCATTACACACTTAATATAATTTTTAGTTTAAAGGGATTTTCTTAAACATGCTCCTAATAATTCAACTTGCACATAGAGCAATTAAATCACATAAGGACATGCATGACTAATAGGCAATAATAAACGAGGAACTAAGATCCAACTATCATGGCAATTTTAATCAATCTCTAATCTTTCGGGAAACGCAGTCTAGTCCTTGTTGAACTGGGTCTTCCGATTCAGGACTTGGAATTTCCTTTTTCGCCGTGACTCCCACTTTTCGTCTTGAATAAGTCGTCATCGGGAAAGTCGCCATCGAGTCTCCTCTGTTGACGTGTGCCTACTGCTACCGTCGCCCGTACTTCTTTTGACCTGGGTCCGTGCGTATCCGTCTGCAAACACCTTAACAATGCTCGTATCTGACATCAAGCTGCCTACGAGTATGTCCGCATTTGCCCAGTACCACGTATCCCATCAACTACGGGTTCGCGGGGTAGCCTGCCTCGTCTCGTCGAGAGATGTCCGTGCTTACCGGGTCCAACGAACAATTACATAATATAAATTACATACATTGATCCTATGGCCCACGCAGGGGTCGTACATGAGTGATCTAGTAAAGCATTTAAACTATGCGGTGTCCCACCGCGCGAATAAATTATTACAAAAATTCACCAACCCAAAAAATCCTCGACATGTCCGAGGCTTTTAAAAAACGACATACATGAATTAAAAAACAAACATACATGCGGGCCATAATAGTCGGATTCAAGAATACCTGCAAACACACTTATTTGCAATTCTATTCTATTATGCGCTGCATCTGTACACAATTAATTCACATATATCACGCAAGCCCTAATTCGAATAGTGCACAAAGTCGAATTAGCCTGGGCTCTGATACCAGTTGTTGGGTTCTGTGAGGAACGTCGACAATGTACACATTCAAATCTTTTGAATAATAAATCCTAACGCAGTGGAATCTATAGTAGGATTAGGACTTACGGTTTAAAATTTTTGCCGACTCTGAGACGTTTCTGATTTCCGTTGATGGAGATCGTCTGAACACCAAAGTCAAATGGACAGCTAGACTTGGCCTTTCTCGATTCTAATCGAGTCACCATGGTGCTCCAATTGCTCATCAGGCTCATCGGATCATCTCGGACCTTCGGTAAGTGAATCAGACTCCTCGGGAACCATCCTGGACTCGAACCGGGGCTGCTGGACAGAGTTGAATCGCTTCTGGACCTCTTGGTAGTCTCTGGACTCGAGCTGGGCCGGTTTGGAGCACGCTGGACCGAACTGGAGTGTTTCTAGACCACCTGGGCTGAGCTGAAGGCAACTGGGCCGAAATCTCATCGCTGGGCTGAAGCAACGCCAACTGGGCCGCGTCAAGATGCTACTGGGCCGCGCACAACACGCTGGGCTGCGTACAATGGGCCAGAAGACGTTGGGCTGCTCGCGGGCTTGGTCGGGCCGCTCGCGGGCTGGGATCTGAGATGAGCGCGGGCCTGGCGCGGGCTGGGACGCGGGCTGCCAGCTGAGAGGAAGATCGGGCCGCGCGCGGGCTGTTGCGGGCCAGAAAGCCCGCGCGCCTGGAGCCAAAAAGAAATCTCCTATTAACGCAAGGAGAAGGAATCGAACCTGCGACCTCCGCCCAGAAAGACCGCGCTGCTCACCATCGCGCTACAGACGGTGTTGAGTCAATTTAACGCAGACCTTCAACAAAGTAGACGAACGGATCTGGGAAATATATTAAATGGAATACGAATCAACAACCTTCGAATCTTCTATTGTATGACCTTTACACGATCTCTAATAAATCTTGGTGGAGCGATTTATTAGATTTCCCAAAACCTCTAGATCATCTTCTTCTAAGACCTTACGGTGCTAACCGAATTTTCTCTCGAAGAAGAATCTCTCTCTTTCTTTCTTGCTTGAAGAGGCCGAATTTCTCTAGCCCTTCGGGGAGAAAAAACGTGTAAAGCATGCCAAGCGGTTAGGGGACTTAGTGTATTTATAGGCTACAATAGGGACCTAAAGGAGGTGCTAAATATGGGCTTATTCCTTTAGGTTTAGGAATCCTTATTATCTTCCATCTCCTTTTCCCATCTAGGATAATATTCCAAATAATTAATTACCTTCTAGAATACTTCATAGTCTCCTAACCCTAGGTAATATTCTAGAAGGAATATTCCCATCCTTAGGGAATTATGGAATATAATTAATTCCTAATTTGGGAAACCTAATTCTACTCCAATTAATAATCTAATGTAGGAAATATATCTCCTACTAATCTTCATCTTCTAGAAGACTCCTTAGTCTCCTAATCCCTAGAGAAGATCCTAGTAGGAATATTATTTTCCTAATTAAATTAATTAATATGGAATAAAATTAATTCCTAATTCCTAATCTTGGAATTAAATAATAAAACATTCCACTAGAGTAATATTATTGCTCTCCCCATTTAGCTCCGAATTGCAATTAATTCGTTTCCACTGATTAAATATATTAATCCAATTGATCGATTTATCTCCCCATGTTTAAGATATAACGACCGTTGATTAATTAAATTACTGACAAAATAATTAATCAACTTCTTATTCATTTCTGAAACTAGTACCACTCAGATCCTTAATCATTATGTCGGATAACACATCCGCCTGCAGGGCTTGACATAATATTCCTTCCTGAGCTCATTTCGGGGACGTCATCAACCCAGCGCACTGGGACACAGTGAGTGTAAATAATTTATAACAGCACATCATATAAACACACTTATTTACCAAAATACCGAGTATGTCATCCTAGCAAAATAGGAATCACCCTTGATAAATCAAATAAATAAGTAATGAATACATATGCCCATTTTATATTATCTTACAGCTTAAGAGTACGCATCAATTACTGAAGGTCTAGATTACAACAACGGTCAGTGAGTCTCATAATCTTATCCTTCTGTGGTTCTGTTCAACACTTAACATAAGTGCTAGTGTAATCCTTCAGTCAAAGACCAACTGAATCAAGAATACACTACAGTCTTTTTCCAAGTGGGGTCTCACTGCCAGTCTAGACTGTGAACGAATAGTTTAGTCTTATAAGGAACCGATAGGTGACCTTTCTGTTCGAAACTCTTCGAACCACACTATCTCAATATAAGACATGGAGTATGATTGCATAAATAAATAAACTGCAAGCATATGTACTTTGACCGAAACATGATGGCCAGAACAAAATGGAATTGATAGAATCTGTAAATAGGAGCTTTTACAGCATACCTCTAACAATCTCCCACTTATGCTTAATAAGCTCATGGCTATTGCTAACCACGATTCTCTTTCAATCTCAATTCTCAAAGAACTGTTGCCTTTTCTGCCATACATCCGACTTCCAATCCTTTAACATGGCCATCATCCGCTTTCGCCGGAAAGCCAATCCTAAAAGGATTTACCTGGTTGTCTATCGATGTAACTAGGCGACAAACATCCACCCTGTCGCAGTCCTTTGCGACGGGCGTACTTTCTCTATGTGTCACTTGCTTTATGAACTAGTGATTCCTTACTGTCTGTAACTGCACCAACTGTCATCACAATCAAATTGTGACCTGACCTGGCTAGACGAGGTTTCACATTTTTAGTTCAATGGCGAATCCAATCTCTACGTCGCTCGCCATTTGGGAAGGGACGTACTGAGTTCATAGTGGAATCCGTCGACGCATCACCGCTTGACATTCCTCTAATCTGCTTGGTTCCCACAAGTGAA
Source organism: Striga hermonthica (assembly GCA_902706635.1). NCBI lineage: Eukaryota > Viridiplantae > Streptophyta > Magnoliopsida > Lamiales > Orobanchaceae > Striga > Striga hermonthica. The sequence continues at coordinate 30,883,256 of CACSLK010034598.1, forward strand.
CACAAACCATAAGGTGGTTTTTACTTGTTGTTCATGTCTGTTTAGAAATCAGAATCCTTTGTAATCCATAGGTTGCATATGGTTCGTCTGGTAACCCTACATATTATCCTTAGCCCTTTTACGGTGCTTGATCTTATGTTCTACCATGAACCATTGCTTCCATCTAGGATTACTTCGATATTTACTAACCAAATAAATATCAGGCCTCATCTATTTCATATACTAGGCTTCCGCTTGCCTTGCATAAGGACTGCCTCTGTATCATGCAAATAAATTGAGCCTTATGACAGTCTGGACATGAAAATTGGGACAATCGCAACAAATCTTTCTTGTGAACCTCAATCTCAAGAATATCTGTTGATTATGAATCTTTCATGTCCAACTACTTGGATAACTATACCCTTGTGTAAGTCAACATCTTCACACTGTCTTCAGTTATCGAAATGTTGTTTACGCATAGTACAAAAATACCACCACGTTTCCATTGCGCCACACCCAATGCTCATTTGTTGAATAATCAAATCCATGATTTGAACCTATCAACCAAATGATCGGCCCACCACAGTCCTTTAAATGGACTTTGTCAGCCTTCTGACTAAATGCTCTTAGCCCTTTTCAATGAAAACTTCTGGGTGCTGCTCCGTGGATGTTCCTACAAGACTTCCGGTTAAGGAAAATGTCTTGACGACCACTTTGCCTAACTCATAACTCATATGAATGGCATCAGCTTTGAATTAGGCAACCGGTGAAATAATTAACTCATAATAGATCCCATTCTTTCTGAGTTCACCATTTCACAACTAGCCTTTCTATTTACAGACTTAAACACGACTACTAGTGAAAAAGCTAACTCATAATAGATCCCTTTCTTTATGAGTCTGCTATTCCACAACAAGCCTTGTACTAAAGTCTTCACTTATAGATTTCGTCCAATAGCAAGTTTGCTACTTGGTAATTCTATAAGAACCCAGATCTGATAAGAGTCCATGACCCTAAATCAGAAATCATTAAAACTTTGCTAAAGTTTATGCATCTTTGTCTTCGATCTCCTCATTGTATAACTAGGAATCGATTCAAGTTTACTAGAGACTAAGTACGAGACTTTCTCAAAAACATGAATTCCATGATCTTGTGATTAATACAGACTGAGTCCAACGACTCTCTTATTATCACGAATGGAGTTGTCTTTCAACCCTCTCACTACAACGAGTTTCCCTCTGCAAAAGTGTATAACACAAAATACGTGTTGCAGTTTTTCCTTGTGGTATCACATTTGTACACTTGGTAACAAATTTGAACTTTTACCTTTATCTTTCCTTAAAACAATTCTACAAATAAGCTTAGTGGTTTATTACTTAGTATTCCTCTAAAAATCAGACATTCGCGCTAACGAACATATTCTGACTTTTAGTACTATAATAATCCACTCATTTCTCGTTACCATGAAGTATCCCACAAATAGCCTAATTTCCGAACATCCTTTCCAATCCTATTAGCATCAACTTTCCAGCACGTGTGCTGAAAAGCTCTGAATCTGAATATGTTCCTGTCAAGGCCTAAGTCTTGTCAACAATTCATTCAGAGTAATGACTACTAAACTTGGATAGGATTATGTTCAAAACTTATCCTGCTATTTGCACAACTCCAATACGAAAAAAAAAAACAAAATTCTTAATAACTCATCATTGACATAACCAATCTTCTAGAGAGACATTTTCCTTCGGTCTGTTGCACCGTCCTGTTCCGATGAACCAGGTGAAACACGTTGAGATCGAATATCAACATCCAATAAGTATTTCTATGATTTACCAAAAAGGTATTAGTCACTACGATTTTAATCGTAATGCAATTGATACATTAATGTCGACATATTTCCATAACCACCATTGTCCTTCCTCAAAGTACTCAAGCTTATGGAATGTCACTTAATGTACCTTGTCTTGAACAAAATTCTTAGAAGAAAAATATTCAAAACTACCTTTTGTCCTAAAATCATAGAACTTCACAAATCGGGTGAACCAACCTTAACATTTATTTAGCTTCTAACCCTTGACCTTCAAAAGGTCATTTTTGTGATTTTAGCTACCAAGTATAATTCGTAGGTCTGATAGTTTCATCCATTCCCAAAGAACCCATGAGTTCAATGGCTATCCACCTTTGAATTCTACCAATACTAAAATCTCAAATACTAGATACCAAATTAATGTAATGATTCATTTACTGAAGGACCTTTCTTCTTATTGGTTCTAGTCGATGTGTCATTTATTGCACTGTGAGATATTTTGGCTCCTTGAGTTTACAAATTGTCTACCCACGTATCAAATGGATAAAACATCTCGTTTTTACCCATACACAATTTAGAAACTGAACACGAGTTCTTTCTAAAACTTGGTACGAAAAGACAATTACTCGAAACCAAAAAATTCTATTTAATAGATAACTCCCACTGCAATAGATGCTACTTCCGTAGCTATCCCATTCTAGATGGTAATTCAACCTTCACATGTCGATTGGTTCACTGAAACCTTTTTACATAATTAGTGGTTACGTATCTACATACCAGGCACTGATAGATAACACCACTTGTTCGACTTCCCAGTGAATAAGATTTACCTTTCTTGTATTAGGGATAGGACAGTTCATCTTTCTATGTCTATTTCGCTTAAACCAGATACACATGCCATTCGGCTTGTATTCTTCAGCAAAACTAGACACTATCCAAGTTCTATTTCTAATCATGTTTGAACAAGTAAATTATCTTTGAGTATTACGGACAACAGATTGAAAAGACATTTTGAATTCCTGGGATCATGCAAACATAGTCTTTACTCAGTCAAGTGTTTTCAAATCCTCAAATATTGATCCCTTTAAAACAACATTTGAATATATTCACCGGCACCTCAAAACATTGAATCCCCGCATGCCACGGAGTGTGGACGTCTACGGTTCAAACAGTCGCAAGAGGAGGGATAAATCCCATTAGCTTAACGTACTGCCAAGAAATACTTAACTAATAGTCGGTCGAACTTTTGGCCAGCGCAATCAACTTATAAATTAATTTTATAAGAATAAAAATGACCTTTTCCTTTGGGAATATCGTAATTATTTGCACTTTAAGTGTAACCCATTAATTGGTACTAAGTTTACTACCAAAATTATACGTCCACCTTTGGGTGACCCGTACGCTTTTGAAATAGCTCACTATAACCATCCCGAAGGAGATTCGTCCTTGTGAACTGTGAAATAAAATGTCCTTTAGGCTCGATTTAAATCACTTCACTGACAAACCTATAATGGAGGCCTTAGATGTTATTTATTTCAACCCATTACACACTTAATATAATTTTCAGTTTAAAGGGATTTTCTTAAACATGCTCCTAATAATTCAACTTGCACATAGAGCAATTAAATCACATAAGGACATGCATGATTAATAGGCAATAATAAACGAGGAACTAAGATCCAACTATCATGGCCATTTTAATCAATCTTCAATCTTTCGGGAAACGCAGTCTAGTCCTTGTTGAACTGGGTCTTCCGATTCAGGACTTGGAATTTCCTTTTTCGCCGTGACTCCCACTTTTTGTCTTGAACAAGTCGTCATCGGGAAAGTCGCCATCGAGTCTCCTCTGTTGGCGTGTGCCTACTGCCGCCGTCGCCCGTACTTCTGTTGACCTGGGTCCGTGCGTATCCGTCTGCAAACACCTTAACAATGCTCGTATCTGACAGCAAGCTGCCTACGAGTATGTCCGCATTTGCACAGTACCACGTATCCCATCAACTACGGGTTCGCGGGGTAGCCTGCCTCGTCTCGTCGAGAGATGTCCGCGCTTATCGGGTCCAACGAACAATTACATAATATAAATTACATACATTGATCCTATGGCCCACGCAGGGGTCGTACATGAGTGATCTAGTAAAGCATTTAAACTATGCGGTGTCCCACCGCGCGAATAAATTATTACAAACATTCACCAACCCAAAAAATCCTCGATATGTCCGAGGCTTTTAAAAAACGACATACATGAATTAAAAAACAAACATACATGCGGGCCATAATAGTCGGATTCAAGAATGCCTGCAAACACATTTATTTGCAATTCTAATCTATTATGCGCTGCGTCTGTACACAATTAATTAACATATATCACGCAAGCCCTAATTCAAATAGTGCACAAAGCCGAATTAGCCTGGGCTCTGATACCGGTTGTTGGGTTCTATGAGGAACGTCGACAATGTGCACATTCAAATCTATTGAATAATAAATCCTAACGCAGTGGAATCAATAGTTAGGATTAGGACTTACGGTTTAAAATTTTTGCCGACTCTGAGACGTTTCTGATTTCCGTTGATGGAGATCGTTTGAACACCAAAGTCTAATGGGCAGCTAGACTTGGCCTTTCTCGATTCTAATCGAGTCACCATGGTGCTCCAATTGCTCATCAAGCTCATCGGATCGTCTCGGACCTTCGGTAAGTGAATCGGACTCCTCGGGAACAATCCTGGACTCGAACCGGGGCTGCTGGACAGAGTTGAATCGCTTCTGGACCTCCTGGTAGTCTCTGGACTCGAGATGGGCCGGTTTGGAGTACGTTGGACCGGACTGGAGTGTTTCTAGACCACCTGGGCTGAGCTGAAGGCAACTGGGCCGAAATCTCATCGCTGGGCTGAAGCAACGCCAACTGGGCCGCGTCAAGATGCTACTGGGCCGCGCACAACACGCTGGGCTGCGTACAATGGGCCAGAAGACGCTGGGCTGCTCGCGGGCTTGGTCGGGCCGCTCGCGGGCTGGGATCTGAGATGAGCGCGGGCCTGGCGCAGGCTGGGACGCGGGCTGCCAGCTGAGAGGAAGATCGGGCCGCGCGCGGGCTGTTGCGGGCCAGAAAGCCCACGTGCCTGGAGCCAAAAAGAGATCTCCTATTAACGCAAGGAGAAGGAATCAAACCTGCGACCTCTGCCCAGAAAGACCGCGCTGCTCACCATCGCGCTACAGACGGTGTTGCGTCAATTTAACGCAGACCTTCAACAAAGTTGACGAACGGATCTGGGAAATATATTAAACAGAATACGAATCAACAACCTTCGAATCTTCTATTGTATGACCTTTACACGATCTCTAATAAATTTTGGTGGAGCGATTTATTAGATTTCCCAAAACCTCTTGATCATCTTCTTCTAAGACCTTACGGTGCTAACCGAATTTTCTCTCGAAGAAGAATCTCTCTCTTTCTTTCTCGCTTGAAGAGGCCGAATTTCTCCAGCCCTTCGGGGAGAAAAAACGTGTAAAGCATGCCAAGAGGTTAGGGGACTTAGTGTATTTATAGGCTACAATAGGGACCTAAAGGAGGTGCTAAATATGGGCTTATTCCTTTAGGTTTAGGAATCCTTATTATCTTCCATCTCCTTTTCCCATCTAGGATAATATTCCTAATAATTAATTACCTTCTAGAATACTCCATAGTCTCCTAACCCTAGGTAATATTCTAGAAGGAATATTCCCATCCTTAGGGAATTATGGAATATAATTAATTCATAATTTAGGAAACCTAATTCTACTCCAATTAATAATCTAATGTAGGAAATATATCTCCTACTAATCTTCATTTTCTAGAAGACTCCTTAGTCTTTTAATCCCTAGAGAAGATCCTAGTAGGAATATTATTTTCCTAATTAAATTAATTAATATGGAATAAAATTAATTCTTAATTCCTAATCTTGGAATTAAATAATAAAACATTCCACTAGAGTAATATTATTGCTCTCCCCATTTAGCTCCGAATTACAATTAATTCGTTTCCACTGATTTAATATATTAATCCAATTGATCGATTTATCTCCCCATGTTTAAGATATAACGTCTGTTGATTAATTAAATTACTGACAAAATAATTAATCAACTTCTTATTCATTTCCGAAACTAGTACCACTCAGATCCTTAATCATTATGTCGGATAACACATCCGCCTGCAGGGCTTGACATAATATTCCTTCCTGAGCTCATTTCGGGGACGTCATCAACCCATCGCACTGGGACACAGTGAGTGTAAATAATTTATAACAACACATCATATAAACACACTTATTTACCAAAATACCGAGTATGTCATCCTAGCAAAATAGGAATCACCTTTGATAAATCAAATAAATAAGTAATGAATACATATGCCCATTTTATATTATCTTACAGCTTAAGAGTACGCATCAATTACTGAAGGTCTAGATTACAACAACGGTCAGTGAGTCTCATAATCTTATCCTTCCGTGGTCCTGTTCAACACTTAACATAAGTGCTAGTGTAATCCTTCAGTCAAAGACCAACTGAATCAAGAATACGCTACAGTCTTTTTCCAAGTGGGGTCTCACTGCCAGTCTAGACTGTGAACGAATAGTTTAGTCTTATAAGGAACCGATAGGTGATCTTTCTGTTCGAAACTCTTCGAACCACACTATCTCAATATAAGACATGGAGTATGATTGCATAAATAAATAAACTGCAAGCGTATGTACTTTGACCGAAACATGATGGCCAGATCAAAATGGAATTGATAGAATCTGTAAATAGGAGCTTTTACAGCATACCTCTAACACTACAGTCTACAAAATTGCCTATACTACCCACACTTATTATCTGGTGGGAAAACGATTACAACAATACACAAGGGCTGCGATAGACACCATCTAGAAGCATAAACGAGATAAACAATCATCCATACCATGAACATGACTGAAAACGAATAAACGAATAAATGAAATCAACTACATGTTCCAGGCAGAGCCGATAATCTACGAAACCGAGGCTCTGATACCAATTGCTGGAACACGCCGACGAGGCAGTCCTTCCCACGGATCGATATCGGATACCAAACCCATACATACATGATTTCAAATAAACCTAATCATGCTCCTAAAAAACGTATAGAGATATACCGTTCTTCGAGGCTTTGATTCAATCTGAGCGATCTTCTAGTCTGTGTCCCGACCACGCTTGGACGCCGGATGGACGACGATCCTCCAAACGTTCGAAAGAAGCAGACTGCCCTCGTCTTTCTCGAACCCTTCTCGTTACTCTCTCCACGATGGTGGCTAGAGTGTCTCACGAAATTACTAGGGTTTAGAACTTGGGAGGTCCCCTCCTTTTATAGAGGTCCTTTGGCCAGACTAGGGATCTCTTAGAAGGTATTGGGTTTGGGCTCCTTACAGGCCCAAATTCTTATGTTCAGCCCAGAACACAATTTGGCCCGTAAATATTAATTCATTCCACTAGAGAATTAATATTGCACTCCCGTCCTATCCCGAAATGAATCAGGACTTCTATTAGACTCGATATAATTCCCCGTGTTTAAGATATCGCACGTCCATCAATTATTAAAGCTTCTGACTGCTTTAATTAATTAATATCTTTTATTACTTAAGTAGTACCACTCAACCTTATTATCGTACGGATTAAATCCACCTGCAGGGTTTATACGATAATCCTTATGAGTTCCTTAAGGGTACGTCATCAACCTGGATGTCCAGAATACGGTGCCCTAATGCCAATAAATAGATATCATGCAGATAATGTTGTTACCCAAGATACAGAGTATATTGAACCAATACTTGGCTCTCACCCATTGTAAATCAAAGTAACAAACAAATATCCCACATATCTAAGTATCACAATTAGGGTTAAGAATTAGTAGAGTCACCGAGAGGTTCTTCATGATAGTCAGAACAGAAGAACACGTCTCAACTGTGATCCATTCAATGCGACGTAGCGCACTAGTATAAACCAATAGCCAAGACAAGCTATATCCAGTTTATATTACAACCAAAACTGATAGTCATGTCCATAATTATCTCAGTTGTGAATACCATTTACATCTTATAAGGGACCGACAATGTAATCTTCTGTGTGACTACTAACACACCACATTGTCTACAATATAAGATAATTGGACATTTAGCATACAAGCAATCATAAAGAATGCAACAATGTGAAAACATTTATTTCAGTCGAATGGGAAATCGAATAAATACAATCCAAAAGCTCACATAAAAGTTTGCTTTACTGTATACCACAACAATCGTCGTAGTGGGAGGGTTGTCCGGCAGCCCGAACGGGTCATGGGTTTGGAAGAGTCTTCTGAGGCCGTCCCGGACATTCTTGAATCCGACCCATGGACATACAATGAGGCACTCCAAGATTGGGACGCAGAGTCTTGGCGAAAGGCGATGAAATCTGAAATAGAGTCAATGGACATTGATCAGGTCTGGGATCTTGTAGAGCCACCCAGTGGCATTCGCGCCATTGGATGCAACTGGGTCTATAAGAGAAAGAGAGGAGCAAATGGGAAGGTTGAGACCTTCAAAGCTAGGCAAGTTGCGAAAGGGTACACTCAGAAAGAAGGGATCGATTATGAGAAAACCTTTTCGCCGGTAGCCATGCTCAAATCCATCAGGATTCTCTTGGCTGTGGCCGCTCATTTAGATTGTGAGATTTGGCAAATGGATGTTAAGACCGCTTTCCTTAACGGGAATTTGGACGAGGACATCTATATGCAGCAACCAGAAGGATTCATTGCAAAAGGCCAAAAGCATCTGGTCTGCAAGCTGAAGAGGTCCATTTATGGGCTAAAGCAGGCTTCGAGGTCTTGGAACATCCATTTTGACGAGGTTGTCCAATCGTATGGATTTACCCAATGTCCGGATGAACACTGTGTGTACAATAAAAGTGATGGAAACATAGTGGTGTTTCTAGTGTTGTACGTGGATGACATTCTTCTCATTGGAAACAGTGTGAAGATGTTATCAGACGTAAAGGTATGGCTATCCAAGAAGTTTGATATGATGGATTTGGGTGAAGTAGGACATGTTCTCGGAATCAAGGTCATTCGCGACCGAGAGAAGAGAAAGTTGTGCCTATCCCAATCCACATACATAGACACTGTCCTAAAGCGTTTCAACATGCAGGATTCAAAGAAAGGGGATTTGCCCTTTCGGCATGGAATACCTTTATCTAAGAGGATGTCCCCGAAAACGCCTCAGGAGATAGAGGACATGAAGGCAGTTCCTTATGCATCGGCAGTAGGAAGCCTCATGTATGCTATGTTGTGCACGCGACCTGATATTTGTTATGTCGTGGGCATGGTAGCAAGATATCAGATTAATCCAGGACCGGAACATTGGTCTGCGGTAAAGCATATACTCAAGTACCTATGTAGGACTAAGGAGTACATGTTGATTTACCAGGCAGATGAATTACTTCCGTTGGGTTACACCGATTCTGACTTCCAGGCAAATCGGGACGAAAGCAAGTCAACCTCAGGGTTTGTGTTTACTTTAAGAGGAGGAGCCATAGTATAGAAGAGTGTCAAGCAGAAATGCGTGGCAGACTCAACCATGGAGGCTGAGTATGTAGCAGCCTTAGAGGCAGCAAAAGAAGTTGTCTGGCTCAGAAATTTTCTCCTCGACCTTGATGTGGTACCGAGTTTGCCCGCTTCAATCACAGTGTTCTGTGATAACAACAGAGAAGTAACAAATTCGAAGGAGCCACGGACTCATAAAGCGAGTAAACACATAGAGCGCAAGTACCACCTGATACGAGAAATCGTTGGACGAGGAGAAGTCGTTGTTGCCAAGATACAATCAGAGGACAACCTAGCAGATCCTTTTACGAAGAGCCTACCGGCGAAAGTCTTTACAAGACACGTAGAAGGAATGGGAGTCAGATGTTAGGGCAACATAGTAGACCGGTCTTTGATAATTAGATTGAAAGAAATTGTAGTTAGTTTGTTTAGCCATGAGCTTATAAAGCATAAGTGGGAGATTGGTAGAGGTATGCTGTAAAAGCGATTTTTTGCAGATTCTATCAATTCCATTTTGATCTGGCCATCATGTTTCGGTCAAAGTACATATGTTTGCAGTTTATTTATTTATGCAATACATACTACATGTCTTATATTGAGGTAGTGTGGTTCTAAGAGTTTCGAACAGAAAGATCACCTATCGGTTTGTTATAAGACTAAACTATTCGTTCACAGTCTAGACTGGCAGTGAGACCCCACTTAGAAAAAGACTGTAGTGTATTCTTGATTCAGTTGGTCATTTACTGAAGGATTACACTAGCACTTATGTTAAGTGTTGAACAGGACCACGGAAGGATAAGGATATGAGACTCATTGACCGTTGTTGTAACCTAGACCTTCAGTGATTGATGCGTTCTTTTAAGTTGTAAGATAATATAAAATAGGCATATATTTTTATTTCTTATTTATTTGATTTACCAAGTGATTCCTATTTGTATTAGGATGACATACGAGTTATTTTGGTAAGTAAGAATAATTATATGATGTGCTATTATAAATTATTTACGGTCACTATGTTCCAGTGCGCTGGATTGATGACGTCCCCGAAATGAGCTCAGGAAGGAACATTATGTTAAACCCTGCAGGTAGACGATTGTCTGACATAATGGTTAAGGTCTGAGTGGTACTAATTTCGGAAATGAATAAGAAGTTGATTAATTATTTTGTCAGTAATTTAATTAATTAACGGACGTTATATCTTAAACGTAGGGAGGTAAATCGATAAATCGGATTAATATTATTTAGTCATGGAGGCTCGATTTTATTGGTAAAATAGTGGCTAAATGGGGAGAGAAATAACATTACTCTAGTGGGATGTTTTATTATTTAATTTCATTAAATAGGAATTAATTTTATTCCATATTAAATAATTAATTAGGAGAATAAAACTCCTACTAGAATCTTCTCTTGGGATTAGGAGACTTGGGAGTCTTCTAGAAGATGGAGATTAGTGGGAAATATATTTCTTACATTATATTATTAATTGGAGTAAAATTAGGTTTCCTAAATTAGGAATTAATTCTATTCTATGATTATTAATTTAATTAGGAAAGGAATTCCTATTAGGATCTTCTCTAGTCTTAGGAGACTTAGGAGTCTTCTAGAAGAGATGGATTAGTAGGAGATCTCCTTCCTAGATTGAGTTAATATTGGATTAGAATTAGGATTCCTATGCCTAATGGAATAAGCCCATATTTAACACCTTCTTAAGGTCCCTAATGGAGCCTATAAATACACCAAGTCCCAATCTCTTCTACAAGTTGATGTTGGCCGATTTTTCTCTTCTACATACACGAGAGAATAACATTGTTCGACAATTAGGGAGATTCGATTAAACGCTCCACCAAGTTTAATCGAAGTAGGTGTTTAGGTAATCCGTTAGAACGCTTTTGGGTACAATTTATTC
>CACSLK010034598.1:30894708-30915814 GCA_902706635.1 Striga hermonthica
AGCACACGCCCGCGTGATCCCAGACGCCAACGCTAGTCCGCGTAGGCTTAGAAGTCCCGCCAGCGCACGTCCGCGACACGCCCGCCTGCTCCCAACGTCTGTCCACATATCCCAGCGACCCGCGCGTCACGCCCAGCGCCCGACGCGCATACCCGCTGTCTGCGACCGACGACCGAGCCGCTGCACCCGACGCCGAGACCCGCGTACCGTTCGACCGTGATCCGTTTGACATGTCGATTAGAATCGACTAAAGGCCAAATCTATCCGCCCATTAGATTGTGGTGTTCAGACTCTACATCGTCCCAGAGTCGGAAAAAATTTTAAAAGGTAAATGTCCATATCCTAACTATAGATTCGGCTGCGTTGGGATTTATTTCGATAAGTTCAATACTGTGCTTGTTGTTTGACGTTCCTAACTGAACCCAACAGCGGTTTGGTCAGAAACTGAGAGAGCTCACCGGAAAATCTTCAAGCTATGGTGGAAGGAGAAGAAAGCTTATTTTTCTTTGGTGTTTGAAGCTAAATATTTACTTGAGCTAAGACATGGGTTGTTTTTAGCACAAGATTTTGAAAAATGAAGGTAAAATGTGATGATTTTTGCTTTGGATATTGAAAAATGGCTTGAGTGTAAGGTGGGAGAAGATGATGGTGGCTAGGGTTTGTGTTGGTTGTTGGGAGACAACCTATTTATAGAAGGGGAGAGAAGACTAGGGTTTTGTTCTTGTTGGCCAAAAATCGGGCCTAACAATTACTAAAGTCGGGCTAGAAACGTCACTCGAATTGGGCTCGATAAATAAGTTCGACTTGGGCCGAATAATTACTACACTTGACCTAGGAATATAATTGGTCAGTTAATTAAAAAAAAATATGACGGCTTGTAGTGCTAATTTCGACTTGGGCCGAAATTAAATATTGGGCCCAAAATTAAAATTCTACGAGGGCTCTATATTTAAATTATCGCTTGGGCTTGGAAATTAATTCGACTACTCAAATTAAAAATGGGCCGGCTAAAATTACTTGGATTCTCAAAATTAATTGGGCTCGAAATAATCAAATTATCCGACTTCGATTCGATTAAATAAAATTTCGATTTTAATAAATTAAATCGAATGAATTCTTCATGGCTTAGACTTTAATACTAATTATTTAATTTAATGCAAATAAATATAAATAATGCATCAAAATTAAAAACTTAATATTTATGAAAATATAGTCGAGCTCCATAAATAGTAAATAGGAATCTGGGTGTTACAATCTATCCTCCTTAAAATATTTTCGTCCTCGGAAATGCCAAAAATAAACATAAGTCCGACTCAACTAGAAGCGAGGAATCGAAAAGTAAATATTACTAGTCAGAACTGAAACTCTGGTTAACGAGCGCGGATCTCATCCTCTCGCTCCCAAGTAGCCTCGGCTCGCCTTGGCGGCCCTAGCGAACTCGCATCAGTGATACATCACTGATCATCAGTCATTGGACCTTTTAGTCCAAAATTGCTATCGGCGGCTCCTCGTAAGTCAGGTTCTGCCTAACCTCGAGCTTGTTGAAATTCAACACGTGCCCTAGATAATGCACGTAATTTCTCAACATCGCCACGTGAAAGACGTTGTGCACACCCGAAGCTCGGGTGGCAACACCAAACGGTATACTACCTCGCTCACTCGATCGAGAATCTCGAACGAGTCTACGAAGTGGGGATCTTGGTCTAACACTATGGTCTCGGCTACTTCGTGGAATCGAAAATCCCACGGACAAAAATATTGGCAAACTGCTCCATGGTCATCGTCATCCTCACGGGCAAACGCGGGCTGACTTCGTCAGTCGGTCCACAACTACCCACACCGTATCAAGTTGATCCTTCAATTTGAGTAGTCCCGTAACAAAATCCATGATAACGTGCTCCCACTTTCACAATGGAACCTTTAGTAGTTGCACGAAATTGGGGTGGAACTTGTGCTCAGCCTTCACTTGCTGGCAAACCAAGCACTTTCCATGGACTTAGAAATTCTAAACTAAGGTATATGTCAAAAATTTAAACTTTAAGGACATAAATATATCAATCTTATTTCTAATATTTTTAACTCTGAATTATGTCTTTCTCCTACTAGTGATCTCGGTCATGCCATGGCAACTCCGGTTTCAAGCCCTCAGGTAAATTTGGACTAGTGACTCTTATTTCAAGCCTCCATAATTTACCCGGCCTTATGGCTGCTATACACTGTTAACCCAAGTTCAAGAACTGGGGTCTCTATCTGGATACTGCTATAGGGCGGTACCGACATCGGCCGATCTCGCTGGTACTCGTTCACCATGGTAACCCACTAAAATCTCACTATGTGCCTTAGATTAAATCCAAGAAAAAACTTTAGAAACTATACTGGAGAACTTCAAAAGAAGCTCATCTATACTCTTAGCAACATCGCCCTAGCTATGGCGACACTCCTGGACTAAGAGAGACTTACTTCTCGACTCTCTGACTAGCTTATCTTCTGCCACACGGTGGCCGTATGTACTATCTCACGGGTCAACTCGGATCAATGTGAGGCTCATCTAAGGCTTCCACGTGTTCAACCTCGAGCACAACTTCTCGAATTCAAGACGTGGGGAAAATCGCTCAGCATTTCCTGAGAATTTCGGCGACAAAGCCTCAACTGTTAGGCTTAGCTCGCCGTCTCGGCCATATGTTGAAAATTACTGGGGTGACTAAATTGTTGCTCATCTTCGGCTGTGACCCTTGGGGTCATCTTGCCGTGCACACTGGTTTCAAAGTCTTTCTATGGCTGGCATGTATGCGACTTTCGTCGGTTCAGGATTGCCTTAGTCTTAGCATAGATTGTTGATCTCTTCTCTATTGTCTGTTGGTCTAATATTGACCGAGAATCTTTCTCTCGCTATTTCTTTCTTGTATGTCAGCGATCCACACTTGTCCGTACTAAATCGTACGATGTCATGCAAATCGACATTTATCAACTATCTCAGTAGAAAATCGCTCTTTCGAACGGAATTGTCGTTCAAAACGCAAGCATCTGAGCGTTCTGATCGTCCATCGATCTGTAATATTGATGAGGACAACTAGCAATTGCAGTTCGAACTGTTGTGACCCGACTCCTGACAATGCGGTACGTTGCACACGGTACGTTGCATCTGGCTTACCCACTACCCGGGGCCCACGGGCGCGGAACACCTGTATGCAATACCTGCGTGCGATGTACCTGCGGCGTCAGCGTCACCTGCAGTCATAACACAGTCGTATCCACGTCTTATGTTGAGTTAACTCGGCGCACTACTGCTGGATCTAACTTTTTATTGATACAAATCGAGAGTCTCACTACTTATATGGGTAAAATTTACCCAAGGGTACTTAAAATTTCAATGTTGAGGCTTTTCTGTTCTTTCTTCCCTCAACGACTAATTTAAAGCTAGTGATGTCGTACACCACTAGTACTTAGAGATGATTTCATCACCTCAACTTTCTCGTGCTTTTTGATCTTCAGGCTTCGGGCTCCTCAACTTCTCATAGAGGATGTCCGAGCTTCAAGTTCAATCTTGGAACTTGTTGTCTTCCTGCATAGGTCGACAACTTTTTGACTCTCAAAGGTGAGTACTTACTCTCCTCCTTGAGTCTACATAACTTTTGGTAATTTGTGCACATCTCTTTTCTTCACGAACCATCGGGCGCACCCTAGGGTGACACTCTTGGTCCAACAATTCACAATTTGGATCTGGGTCTTCAGTTCTTGCAACTTCTTGGCGTCTGGGTCTTCAGCTCTTTTGACGTTTGTCCTACTCCAGCAATAGGTCAATCGAATTTCATTTGTCGGTCATGTGGTCTTCTCGGAAACATTTATATGTACGAGTGATCTTGAACAATGGTACCTCTTGGGACGTTGTCAGTGAAGTGTTCTCTCTCTTCATGGCTTCTAGAATTCTCCCTATCGGCATATCGTCAATTTGCTCGCAACTTCAAACTCGAGAGTTGTAGCATTTGGCACAGGTATGCGAAATTATAAGTCATCTTCTTCTTAAACATGCTATCTCAACTTCCACTCGGCTTTCATTAAATTCTCTGTGATCTGTCGTATGAGTATTCTCACACTATTAGAATTTCCTTGGGTGATAGCTCCCTTTCAAGACGAATGAGTAAGTCGCCTCGATGACAAAACATGGCTCGACGTGCGATTTCTCGCTCTAGCTTCCTTTAAATTGGGTCTCCTATTTAATAGACTATTAGAGATCACCTCATATGGAAACATGTCTGCTATGGTTCAGCTTCAAGCCTCCATGGTTTCTCCCGGACTTATGGCTTTTATTTCAAGCCTCCAAGACTTACCCAGATCTATGACTCTTATACACTGAAAATCTTTTACTTATAATACTAGTTGGACGACATCTTGTCAGTTCAAGTGAGGTAACCTCTAGAGTTAAAACTTAACTTAGAGCTCACATAGTTCAAGCAATGGAAAGTCCACTGCTTTATCTATGTGTTGCAATCTATCGGCTTGATAATCTAACTTCTGCAAGTGTTGAATTATAGCAGTAACTCGCTCCTTGCGGTCTTTATATTATGGAATGCAATGAAATTTCCAGTCTCAACTTGGAATCTTGACGGAGTTTTCGAAATATACAAAAATTCCCGCAACAAAAGTGTCTCGAGTTCATGGAACAAAGATAATTAAACTATACGCATCTTCTTGAGTCTTTTGGACTTCTGCTTCTACATGTGACGGGCGCAGGTGCTGGCACTTCCTCCTCCTTGTTGATCTTGGATCGGCTATTGCTTGTTGGGTCCTGCCATTTTTGGCAAAATTTACTGAAATGTAGAATTTACTCAGTCTTAATTCTAAGGTTTGAAATCGATCTTATGGCGCTAATATATCGCCACGACTATCCTCGATACGTAGAAAAAGGTACTTTCCCACAACATAATCGAGGTTGTTTCTAGAGTTATATTCCGCTCCGCCTTCTGAAAAGTCAACGGTAGAGCGTACAAATAACTGACTATGCTGAAATTCTGACTAAACTAGTATAGTCGATTAATAAATAGCTACAATATACTTTAATAAGTTATCGGATTCCGAAAACACCTAGCTTGGCTAGAGTTCCGGTTACACTAAAATCTTCTAAGTTCTTACTAGAGTTCTGACTAGAATTCTCAAATCTTAATCGAAGGATAGATCGTACGCCCCTGAAATAATCTGACTATAAGTGAATGTGCATTCGCAAATAATAAAAGCTGTACAGGTGATGTACCTCGGAGTCGGCGTGGCGTGAGCGTGGTGTGGTCATATCTCACTGAAGTTTCATTATACAGAACCACTAAGTGGCTCAGATACCAACTGTAACACCCCGCCTAAACTTACTAAAATCAGAGTAAATTTTCCGCGCTATAAATGGAAAGCACTGATTTAATTATCGAAAACTCATATTAATAATTCAAAAATACTTTAACTTTAATATGCGGGATGCTACTCAACTTTAATCTGAAATCTTTAATCTTTAATATCTTTAAACTATTAGGCATGCAACCGAGGATAATCCATTACTCTAATAAGGCGCCATGAACACCTCAGGATTTAAACATGCATAGTCTGAAATACTGAAATAGTAGTCTGAAATTCTGAAATGCTGAAATCTAATCTGAAATTCTGAACTACTGAAATACTAGTATGAAATCCTGAAATACTAATCTGAAATTCTGAACTACTAAAATATTAATCTGAAATTCTGAACTACTTAAAATACTAATCTGAAATTCTGAAATACTAGTTTGAAATCCTGAAATAGTAGTCTAAAATCCTGAAATAAAGTTCTAGAATGCGAAAGCAAATATAAGTTCAAACATCAAGGACATACAAACAATCAATGAAACATAACTAAGGCATAAATAAATCAAATAATACAAAACATAACATAACACAAATATCTTGAGTGATGACCACCACCACATCTGGCTCACGCTCCACGCGGGACTCCATCACCTGAAAAATAGGGTAGTGGGGAGGCGTGAGCACAAAAGAATCAACGGTGCTCCGCCAGAACCGACACTGAATACTCAGCACAATTAATAACAAACTATGAAATCAACATATATATGAATAAACTGGTCTGACTATGGGACTAACGGTAAACCGGTACTCATGTGCACACTCTGGGGGTCTCCTCCCACAGAAATCCAGGAAAGGCACTAATCACCCCATCTGGATGCTAGACTTAGGACGGGCCCTAATCACACCCATCCAAGTCATAACTGAAATACTGAAATATTGACTAAGACGGTATCACTCATCCATCTCGGTCCTTCAATTTAATCACATATAGATCTCAGACATGGTAAATTATTAAAAGCGATGAAATACACAATACATGGTCCCCACTTGGAAACTGGCGAATGCAAATGCTGAAATATCTGAAATGGGTAGCTGACAGAGGCTCGACTCTCCTCAAGCTACAAAATATATTGAGCGAAATATTCTAAGTACTGGGCTCACAATAAAACTCAAATCTTTAATATCTTATATACCTAGGTTCGCTCTCTCTCGGCATTAAAAAATCATTTAGGGATTTACGAGCTTATTTTGAAAATATTATCGTCTTTGAGGCATTCTAGAGTTCTCTAAAATATTTCTAAGTCAGGAACTAAGATTTGACTTAATTTAATCTCACTGAAATCTAAACTATGTCTGGATTTTAAATCTATCAGGAATCTTAACTTTATCTGGAATCTTAAATATATATGAAATCTTAACTATATCTGAAACTTTGACTATATCTGAAATCTTAATCTGACTGGATCTGAAATTTATCTGAAAAATATCTAGAATTTATCTCGAACCGTCCGGACTGACCGGACCAGTTCGACTGAACTGGACCAAAGGCTAACTCGGAGTCGGTCGATCATTCGCTTGACTATGTGCAGCTCGGTTTGACGGTGGTCCGAGTTCGGCGTGGCAACTCGGGCCAGCACGAACTCGACTGACACGGCTTTGTCGATGCACGATATGAACCGGTGCCACGGTCACTGACGCAGGGGCGTGCTCGGACCACGGCTAACGGAACGGCGCGTAGACGGCAGTTCGGATGGACTCGATGCACGGGCACGCACTCGGTGGTTTGACTTGGACTCGGTGCACGGGCACGCACTCGGCGGTTTGGCTCCAACGGTCGGACGAGAGTCGAGCACGTGTGTGGGACAATGATACACATTATGAATTAACGATACGACGTTTAAAAGTTATTCAAACGGTACTAGGGTTCGGTCAATTATATTCGAATTCAGAAAAATATCCGATTACCGAAACCGGATAAAACTAGGGTTTTGATTCTCGAAAGTCCTAACTCATTTCAGGCCAATATTTAATATATATTTTCTATATATTTATAATGAATTTATAGTCCACAACTGCAGCTAAAATCTCAATCAAACTAATATTTTATTTTTACCGCATTAACGTCTAAAGTCCCAATTTTTATAACTAAGTCATACGACATCCAAAATTCACGAAAATCGAAACATAACATCATGAATATATATATGGTCCACGGTTAACAAATCAAGTCTATAGTCAACCCCTAGACTAGTCAACTAAAAATCGCTACGACCGGTCAATACCTTTGACCGGCTCGTTTACCAATCAAACAACGTCCAAAAATTCTCAAATTTTAACCTAGGCCTCAAAACGACGCAACGAATTTAATGGTATTTATTTTGATATTTTATTGCAATTTAAAAGGGTCCCAAAAATCGCTACAAGCTCGTAAATGTCCCGTAAATTCAAAATCGCTCAAATAATCCAAGTTATGCCTTTATATCTTTTCAAATATTATGTCTAAGCCATCAAAATGAGTTCTAATTATTATACCTTAAATCGAGCAAAAACGGCGGGTCAACAAGAGATCGAGCTAAGAACAAGAGTCAAAGAAGCGAATCGGCCGAAACCAAGGGCTGTGGGCCATAGATCTCGGGCTGAGGAGCTGAAAATGAGCCGAAAATGCCGCTGGTCAGGTCCTGGTACAGCTGGTCGCGGTCCCGGAGCAGCTGGTCGCGATTTGCAGTTGTGGAGCTCGGTTTTTTGAGGTGTTGGCCGTGGATCTAGCTATTTCCGGCGAGGAGGAGCTGGTTTCTGCAGAAAAATCAAAGTGGCGGCGACCATGGACGGGAACACGACAGAAAAACAAAGTTGGCTGTGAAAGGGAGGTGCTCGCCGACGGGAAGGAGCTGCTGTCCGCGGAGAATGGAGCAAGCTCGATGGGGCTCGTGATTTCGGGCCTGTGAGCGGGCTAGGGCTGGAAATGGCTTGAAGGTCGTGGGCTGAGGAAGATGACTGTTGAGGTCGCCGTAAAGGGAGGACGACGGTGGCTCTGGCTCGCCGGAAAACTCGCGGCTGCAAGCTGTAGAGGTGGAGCTCGGGCTACGCGCGGAAGGGGTGTCGCTGGGACTGCTGACCGAGCTTTGGACTGAGGGTTGGGGTTGGTCTTGGTCGGACTGGGGTCGTGGGATCACCGGCGGCGGCGGTTTGGTCAGAAACTGAGAGAGCTCACCAGAAAAGCTTCAAGCTATGGTGGAAGGAGAAGAAAGCTTGTTTTTCTTTGGTGTTTGAAGCTAAATCTTTACTTGAGCTATGACATGAGTTGTTTTTAGCACAAGATTTTAAAAAATGAAGGTAAAATGTGATGATTTTTTCTTTGGATCTTGAAAAATGGCTTGAGTGTAAGGTGGGAGAAGATGATGGTGGCTAGGGTTTGTGTTGGTTGTTGGGAGACAACCTATTTATAGAAGGGGAGAGAAGACTAGGGTTTTGTTCTTGTCGAGCCAAAAATCGGGCCTAACAATTAATAAAGTCGGGCTAGAAATGTTACTTGAATTGGGCTCGATATTAAAGTTCGACTTGGGCCGAATAATTACTAGACTTGACTTAGGAATATAATTGGTCGGTTAATTAAAAAAAATACGACGGCTTGTAGTGCTAATTTTGACTTGGGCCGAAATTAAATATTGGGCCCAAAATTTAAATTCGACGAGGGTTCTATATTTAAATTATCGCTTGGGCTTGGAAATTAATTCGATTACTCGAATTAAAAATGGGCCGGCTAAAATTACTTGGATTCCCAAAATTAATTGGGCTCGAAATAATCAAATTATCCAACTTCGGTTCGCTTAAATAAAATTTTGATTTTAATAACTAAAATCGAAGAAATTCTTCATGGCTTAGACTTTAATACTAATTATTTAATTTAATGCAAATAAATATAAATAATGCATCAAATTTAAAAACTTAACATTTATGGAAATATAGTCGATCTCCATAAATAGTAAATAGGAATCTGGGCGTTACATTTAGGGTCTTGATCTATGTACAGGTGAGGGATCCAGCCCAAACCCCCGCCCTTTGGGGCGTTGTTTTGAAAAAAAAAATAAAATAAAATAACAGCAGGAAAGAACTAACATAGCAACAAAAGACAACTTACCTAGCAGCATCAATAAAATAACCTAGCAACAAAAGACAACTAACCTGGACAGGCTGCACGCCACCACACCGCTACTTGGTAGCTCCCCTTGCGCCTGTCCGGCCTCCTCGACCCAGAGCTGTCACTTGGCTTCGACCCGACTCCCCTTGGGTCAAGCTGAACACAGATGGCTCTTTTGATCGCCAGACCGGAGTTGCCGGAGGAGGAGGTTTGATCCGGGATCACAGCGGCGCTCTCATCACCGCCTTCCACACGTCCCTTCAGGCCTCCTCGAGCTACGATGCAGAGATTCAGGCTCTACAGATTGGCCTTCATCTTGCTGCCCACCTCTCTAGTCATATTTGGATCGAGCTGGACGCTGCGGCGGTCGTCACCATCCTGACCTCGGGCCACCAGGGCTCGTGGCAGATTCAGCACCCGCTTATGCGCATTAGAGCTCTCCTACAGTCTGTCCATCACAGGATTACGCACATCTTCCGTGAGGGGAACAGGCCTGCTGACTACCTTGCCAGCCTTGGCGCCACCACACCGGACCTACACACGTACCAGACCGACACCACTGCTCCACTTCGTCTTCGCACGCTGATACGGATGGACCAGCTTGGATATCCATCTTTTCGGTTTTAGTAGATTTCCCTTTTCCTCTTTTGATCAGACATTTATTCCGGGCACCTGTTAGCCCGATGATAGACCTTGTAGTATTTTCTTTCCTCTTTCTGTTTTTGTTTTCCTTTGATTGTGAGACTGCTGATTGTATTTGACTGATATTTGGGCCCCTCTTCGGGCCTTGATCTATATACAGGTTGGGGATCCAGCCCAATCCCCCGCCCCCGGGGCGTTGTTTTTAAAAAAAAAAAAAAAAAAAAACCTAGCAGTATTAGAAAACTAACCTAGCAGAAAAAGACAACTAACATAGCAGCATCAGACAACTAATCTAGCAGCAAGAAAGAACTAACCTAGCAACAAAAGACAACTAACCTAGCAACATCCATCATTTTGATCGTTGACATTCTGGGCCCAGATTGGGGCCCTGATCTATTCACAGGTTGGGGATCTAGCCTAATCCCCCGCCCTTCAGGGGTGTTGTTTGTTNNAAAAAAAAAAAAAAAAAAAAAAAACCTAGCAACATCCATCTTCTAACCTAGCAACATCATAAACTACTAACCCAAAAAAATGCTCTCCCTTCTCTCTAGATTTATCTCTCTAGAAACCCTTCCCCACCATCCATCCCCTCGTCCCCCTCTCTCCGCCCCGTCCCCCCCTTCCGTCTAGCCGCCTCCGCCGTCTGCGCCGCCGGGCCTGTCCTATTTTTCCGATTTACTACCAGATATCCATGGATTTCACAGCTACTTTCCCAGCCAACAATAAAACACCATCCTCAATCCATTCGCTGGAGCTAGATTTTTTCTTGTCCCAACAAGAAGTTCAAGATGCTTTTTCAACCTTTCTTGCTAGCAGTAAAACCAACAAGGAAGAAGGTACAAATATGTCGGCTGCTGCAAATCGCACGTCGCTCATCTTCGGGTCCACGATAGCGGCGATTTCTCCGTTAGATAAGGTCAGGTCCACGGCAGATGAAATGCCTCCGTCGCTTGTCTTTGAGTCTTACGGGCCATTGACGGAACTTACCTTGCCGGAGTAGACGGTTATCGCAGCTCCCTCCTTGCTGCTGACTGGTCAACATCACTCTCAGGTAGGGTTTCGCCATTTGGCCGCCTCTGAGCTAAGGGATAATGTATTGGGCCTAAAATCTCATGGTCCAAAGCTTTCGGCCCACCTTAATTGCTCCTATCATCTACAACTAAATCAACCCACACAGTCTCTCGGGCCCGCAAACCAACTCCCTACCTCCACGGGCCAAACACCCAAAACAGTTTTCCCAGCCCAAACCAATTTCCCAGCCAAACCTCACTACACCTAACCCAGCCCAATCTAATTTCCCAGCCCACCAAACGGATCTCCTCCCAGCTTTTATTCCAACCCACATCAGCTCCATCCCACACCGGCGGCCAATACCCACCTAGCTAGCGCTGGCCAGCCTTACGCTGGCGCCGGCACCGACTCAGCTATCGGAGTTGATCAACTGACTGATGTTCTTTCTAAGGCCTGGCCGGATTTGTCTAAAACCGGAACATCCGGCTCCCGGCCTACCCCCTCTCCCCCGACGGACCACCTCGTCGGAGCAGACCCAATGGCTTCCGCAAATCCTGACTCGGTAGTCTTGTATATACGTGAAGACGGAGTGATTGTCACGGCTCCAAATATGGTATCCACGGCCCACCCTTACGGGCCCTCTCCGAAAGTGGTTCCTCCAACGGGCAACTCTACGGACAATCCTACTGTAGCCGGGCCCTTTCCGATAACTTCCTCAGTCTCACTCTCCTTCCGGGAGGTTATTACGGGAAAGAGAGATGGTAGCCCGAATGTCACACGACCGACGCCCAAAAAATTTCCCTTTGACGGGGAATATGACCATGCTTGCGGGACCATCATCCGATCAAAGGGAAACAAAGTGAAGGTTCGATTCTCGCAGGCCGAAGCTGACACCCTTGCTGGTAAGTTAGCTAACACCTTGGTTTTTAAGTTCTCTTATGCTATCCCTGCCCCACCGAGATATTTCTGCTGGACTTGGGAGATTGGGTTTTAAGGGTAGATTGTCCTATAAGTGGTATAACTTCAATCATCTTCTAGTCTCCTTCCACCTCCCCGAGGACTATAATGAGGCTTGGCTTAAGACCTCTATTCCCAAGTGTGGATGCCCGGCTAGGGTATTCAAGTATACTTTCAGGTTCAACTCGAAGTCGAAGACGCCCGTCGTCCCCGTGTGGTGCCGCCTCCGCGGCCTTCCACCACACCTTTATGACCGGGATTCCATCACCACACTTGCAAAGTGTGTCAGAAAGTCGGTCCGCATTGATGCCCCGACGGCCCTTCAGTCGAGGGCTAATGTGGCTCAATTTTGTGTAGAGATCGACCTCAGGGTCGAGCCCGTCCATGAGATTGAAATTGAGCAGGGCTCGGAGACCTTTACTCAGCGTGTGATCTATGAGAAAATCCCTGATTTCTGCACCTCGTGCAGTCATGTGGAACATATAGCGGTTGGTTGCTACATTAGTGGCAATAAGTCACGACCCGCTCTGCCACATCACCATCAGCCGAGACCCTCCAACGACCGGAGGGACCCGAAGGGAAAGGGCAAAAGCCCTATCCATGTGCCCGAGTCCCCAAAGGGGACTAAGGATAAGAGCAAGGCTGTGATGGACGCCACTGCCCAAACTGGGAATGATGCTCATCCTAACCAGCCTAAGCAGTTGGCTACAGTGCGGCCCAAGGCCAAGGCCTCGGGCTTCCTTCCCAGAGATACCTTATAGTCAACCTTTAAGGCCAATCACTCGTTCTTTGTTGTCCTCTCCTCTGAGGCAGAGGACGAGACTGAGCCATCTAATAGTGACCCCCTAGGTTTTTAGATCTTCTCCTTTTAGATGATGATGACCTTCTTGTTGATGATCTGGAGCAGCTGTACACCTCGACCAGTGGCACGTCCATCCATTTATCTTATGACAACACTCATGATGTTGTTCCTTTGTCGGTTCATTCATCTAGCCAGGACCGTTCCCTGGAGATGAGGACTGCTCTCGTCACCGCTCTCCCAAAAGGGGATGAGCTGGCACATCCCCCCTCTGCTAAGATTGGGAGCTCGACTAAGCATATAGTTAGTCACCAGCCACACTCTGTCGGAGAGCACCCGAGTGCTCTGCCGGATGGAGCCTCTCTCCCTCTCATCCCGGAGCAGACATGCGGTCTTAACCGCGCTTAGCATATCATCTCGTGTGAGAGTTTTGCCTCTGGCGCTTTCGTCTACTCTGACAGACAGGAGACTGCACCGGAGACAGGGCAGGTCCCTAGTGCCGCTCTGGGTCCGATTGCTTATCCAGATGAATCGCAGGCTACGAGCACCTACCGAGGGCGTCCCCCCTCGAAGACCAGAACCAAACTGCGCGTGACACGACGGATAGTCTCCCCTGCCCTTCGATCCTTTCGCCACCTCCCCCCTCCTTCAGGTGGCTCGACCCAGCATCGCCACAAGCGGACCACGTCCGGTGGCTCTCACGACTGTTGATATGTCTATCACATCCATTACTTGGAATGGACGGGGTCTGGCTAATAGGGCCACTCTCGCTCATCTTCATTCTCTCATTCGTGATCATAGACTTGACTTTGTTGGCTTTATAGAGCCGATGATTCGCACCCCTGATTCTGACTACTATTCACGCCGCCTTGGCGTCCACTCGGGCGTGGGTAACACTTCGCATAAGATCTGGTTCCTCCACTCGCGTGATTGTATATGTCGGGTCCTCCGAAATATCGATCAGGTGCTTCATATCGAGCTTTCTGTGGCCCACCTCCCCGAGCCCATATTCCACACCTTGGTTTATACCAAGTGTAATAGGGTCGGGAGATATGATATCTGGGACACCCTGCGTGAGATTACTGAGAGTATGGAGGGCTTGCCATGGATGGTTAGTGGCGATTTCAACATCTTTCTGCATCCCGAAGAGCGTGTGGGTGGTCGTTCGGATCGTTCTAGGGAGATGTGGGATTTTGCTCAGGTTGTGGCGGACTGTGAGTTGATTGATGCTGGATGTGAGGATGAGCCCTTCACGTGTGTTAGGGAAGACCTCAAAGAGAGGCTCGACCGTGCTTTGGTTTCCGAGGCGTGGTCGAAGGTGCTTGCGGTCACGGCCGTCTCACACCTCACTCGATTTGGGTCTGACCATTCACTACTCCTCATTAGGTGTCAATTTTCGAGCACCCCCCACCGTTCTTTTTTTAGGTTCCAGAACATGTGGGTTTGCCACCACTCCTTCCACGACACTGTCAGGGACTCCTGGCTTCAGTCGACTGGGCTCACTTCCAGACCATCTTCACCTCTGACAGAGGGGCCCTCATTGCCCCGACCGCTTCTTTTTTCCCACTATTCCTCTTTTGGTCGATCTTGTCGGCCTCTGTGAGCTCCCGAGTAAGAAGGAGGTTAGGGATGCTGTCTTCAGGATTGATCCCAACAACGTTTCTGGCCCTGATGGGTTCTCTTCTCTCTTCTATCAGGTCTGCTGGGATATTGTCGAGCCTGACGTTGAGGAGGCAATGTTGGATTTCTTCTCCGGTCATCGGATGCCGGATTCCTTCACGTCTACCTCTGTCGTCTTGATACCCAAAAGACCGAATCCGAGCTCTTGGTCCGACTATAGGCCTATCAGCCTATGTAACGTGACCAACAAGCTCATTTCGAAGATTCTTAACTGTCGTATTTCTGCTATTCTCCCCTCCCTCATCTCTCCGAACCAGAGTGGTTTCATCAAGGTTCGGACATTAGTGATAACATACTTTTGGCTCAGGAGATGATCCACGATATCTTCCATGCGGATTGGAAGCGGGCACCGAAAATTGCGCTGAAGCTAGACATGGATAAGGCGTATGATAGGGTGGAGTGGCCGTTTCTTAGGGAGGCACTGGCTAGGATGGGATTTCTTGAGTTGTGGATCAGTTTTGTAGAGGCGTGTGTGGAGCATTGCACGTTCTCGGTCCTGGTTAATGGTAGCCCCACCGATTTTTTTCCCTCCTCTAGAGACCTTAGACAAGGAGACCCCATGTCCCCATCCCTTTTAGTTCTTGCGGCAGACTACTTCTCTCGCTGCCTCGACGGCTTCATCCAGGACTACCCACGGATGACATACAACACCCGTGGATATGGTCCTCTCATCTCGCACCTTTTTTATGCGGATGACATCATCATCTTCACCTGGGCGGATGATGATGGGCTGATCGAGCTTATGCACCTTCTGGAGCACTATAGCTCGGTTACTGACCAACTTATCAGTGTGCATAAGAGAACCTTCACCCTCTCCTTCTCCAGCGCGGACATGTGGGCTCAGCGGATCCACGAGATCACTGGCTTTGCGCGCGGCGACCTTCCCATTACCTACCTTGGTGCCCCTTTATATAAGGGCAACCTCACGAGAGCGCTCTTTGCGGACATCTGGCAGAGGATGATCGACAGGTTATCTGGTTGGTCGCATAGACATCTTTCTTTCGGTGGTCGGCTGGCGCTGATCAAGAGCACCCTTAGCTCCCTTCTGCTTCATTTACTGATGGTCCTCGACCCCCCTAGGTCTACTTTTGACGAGATTGACCAGATCATGGATCGTTATTTCTGGGGTTACGAGGACGATTCCAGGAGGGAGAGACGTACCCACTGGGTGATTTGGGACTCTATATGCCGGCCTTTCTCAGAGGGTGGCCTTGGCATCCACCGCCTCAGGGATATTGTTACTGCCTTCTCATACAAGTTGTGGTGGCGCTTCAGGAAGAAAAGTCGCTTTGGACCCAGTACCTTCGCGGCAAGTACTGCTCTAGACACGCCAACCACCCTTGTTGGGTGACGGCGGTTGATCATGTTAGCAGACAGTGGCGGCGGCTCACTAGGGTCGGTAGGCGCGCCCAGGATCACATCTTTTGGGTTTTGGGTGAGGGCGAGGTTAGTTTCTAGGATGAGTGGTGGTTAGATGATAGGCCGTTGTCTAAAGATAGGCAGGTGACACATTCCCCCTAACTTCTTGTGAGCGACCTTTGGACGGACGGGTCGTGGGATATGGGGAAGCTTGTAGAGAGTTGGGCTCCGGGGTGGGTTTTAGCGAGCAGTTATTAGACCAGATCCAGCAGATACTCATCTCGGGGGACGCTTCGGATGGCATGAGGTGGATACTTACATCATCAGGTGTGTTTTCTACTACCTCGGCTTAGGAGTAGATCAGGCTGAGAGATCGGCCTAATCTTCTCTTCGAAGCCATCTGGAGCGATCTTTTCACCCCTACCATTTCGGTTTTCCTTTGGCGCCTCCTCTTGCGCTGAATACCCGTTGACACTATTTTACATGCGAGGGGGATCTCCTTCCCCTCCCGGTGTGTGTGTTGTTCTGAGACTGGACGCCATGAGACCGAGACCTTTACCCACCTTTTTCTAGAGAGTGAGATTGTGAGGAGAGTGTGGGAGCATTTTACCACCTTGACACATATATCCCTACCCTCCACTGACAGTTTCTTTGAGCTCCTGAGATTTTTTCTCACAGAGCACACACTTTAGACACATGGGCTTCCTCATTCCTTGTCTGATCCTTTGATTCACATGGACGGAAAGGAATAGTGCGAAGTATAGGGATATTACTTTATTGCTTTCTCACATTGTTTTGCAGATAGAGAGACATCTTTCACTCCTTACATCATTGGGCAGGCTCACTGCCCGAGACTGGACAGGCTGCACGCCACCACACCGCTACATGGTGGCTCCCCCTGTGCTTGTTCGGCCCCCTCGGGCCAGAGATGTTGTTTGGCTTCGACCCAACTCTCCTTGGGTAAAGCTGAACACTGATGGTTCTTTCGATCACTAGACCAGGGTTGCCAGAGGAGGACGATTGATCCGGGACCACAGCGGCGCCCTCATCACCGCCTTCCACACGTCCCTTTAGGCCTCCTCGAGTTATGATGCAGAGATTCAGGCATTACAGATTGGCCTTCAGATTGCCGCCCACCTTTCTAGTCATATTTAGATCGAGCTGGACGCTGCGGCCGTCGCCACTCTCTTGACTTCGGGCCACCAGGGCTCGTGGCAGATTCAGCACCCACTTATGCGCATTAGAGCTCTTCTGCGGTCTGTCCATCACATGATTACACACATTTTCCATCAAGGGAACAGACCTGCTGACTACCTTGTCAGCCTTGGCGCCACCACACCTGACCTACACACGTTTCAGACCGACACTGCTCCACTCCGCCTTCGCACGTTGGCACAGATGGACCAGCTTGGATACCCATCTTTTTGCTTTTAGTAGATTAGATTTTTTGTTCTCATTAGATCATACATTTATTCCGGGCACCCGTTAGCCCGATGACAGACCTTGTATTATTTCATTTTTCTATTTTTGTTTCTGTTTTCATTTCTGTTTTGTTGTGAGACTATGTTGACTGTAGCTGTTTGATTTTTTGGGCTCGTTTTGGGGTCTTGATCTATGTACAGGTTGGGGATCCAGCCCAATCCCCCGCCCTTCCTGGCGTTGTTTTTTTTTTAAAAAAAATAAAAAAAAGCCTAGCAGCATCAGACAACTAACCTAGCAGAAAGAAAGAACTAACATAGCAACAAAAGACAACTAACCTAGCAACAAAAGACAATTAACCTAACAACAAAACGCAACTAACCTAGCAACTACAGAGAACTAACCTAGCAACTAGCATAACTAACCTAGCAACTACATAGTTATGTCAAACCTATCAACTACATAGGCTCATCGAAAAAACATGCTCTCCCTTCTCTCTAAGTTTCTCTCTCTAGATTTCCCTTTCTCCTCTGCCATCTTTTCACACCTTTTCCCGATCTCATGTCCCTCCTAGGCGGCCGCCGGTCGTCTTTGCCGGCGGCGCGCTACGCGTTGCCGGTCCGGTGGTCCTTCCCTTGATCTGCTTTCATTTTTTCCTCAACCTTACCGATTTTCAGCCATGGTGTCCCCAAGTCAATTTCCGCCTACCACTAATACACCTTCCACCATTAACGCTGCAGACCTTAACCTTTTGATATCTCAACCAGAATTTCAAGATGCTTTCTCAGCTTTTCTCAGAAAAATAAAAACAAATGACAAGGAAGAAGATGATAGCAAGTCCCTAGAAGAGGGTGAAATAGTCGCAGGGGACCAGAAAAAAAAATTGCGATTTCAGAGCCAGGCACAATCGGGTCTTTAACCGCTAAAAACTGTCCACCAATTGTTTTCGGCTTGCATGAACCATCGCTTGCCGGAAATCACAACGTCCGTCCCTCCTCCTCCATGGTAGATGCTCAGCGTCATTTAGGTTTTGACAGAGCCAATCCGGAGCTGAGCGACAACTCGATGGGCCAAATTTCGTTTGGGCCCAATGGAAGATATGGGGCCTTGTTGTTTCAACAATTTCTTGACATTTGGAAGCTAATGAAAGGAGGTGAGGGATGACTAATCACTTTAATAGCCACCTCATGCTTATCTTAAGAGAAGTTTCCCTTAGCTTAAGTAAAAGTATACGGCCTTTTTAAATAAATGGGGAAAATCGATTTCTTAATGCCTATGGCATTTTAACTCAATTTGCTACAGCTTTATGCAATTCAAGTGCGATTAATCTTAATTTAATCATGATTAAATGCTTAATTAATTAATTAAGCATGATACTTAATTACCAAAATAATTCCGAACGTAAACGGAACGTCGAAAATATTTTCGGGTAATCTCGACTGAAAATAATTAATTTCAAAAATAATACTTGATAATATTATTAAATCGAAATTAAAACATGATTTATATTATTAATCTGACAGGCTATTCCTGACTGAATAATTAATTCCGAACTCCTTAATTAAATAAACGAATCAGAATTAAATCTGGAAACTTATTTGGTTACTTAAATAATTAAACCGAATAATTTATCGACTAATAGTCGAACTTGGAATATGACTAGCTGATTAACTCGAACTTGAACATGAACATGATTATTTATTAACGAAGGCTAGCTTAAAACTAAAAGCTAGTATTTTCCTTTATTAATAAAATGCGGGGCGTTACAATCCACCCCCCTTAAAATATTTCCGTCCTCGGAAATACTAAAACTGGAATGTACAAGCTTAACTTAAAGCTTATACTTACTGATTACATGACTTGAGAATTCAGTACTTTAATACTGAATAATAGACTTGATCTAAATTGAGGAGTCATCAATTCACAATTAAGTGAATTGTTGATTACTGCTGACTGAGAATGGACACTCTCCTGAAATAAAGTGTTTTACTGATTACACATGATCTCAAAACGTAATTCTTGAGCGCACTGGTCATCATTTCCTGGCTGCTTGCTGATCTTCGGTCTGAACGCTGATGGTGGAAAACCCCGGTCGTTGGTACACCCGGAAGATTCCAGAGATACGCATGTGTACAAATGAGTATAACTAGCAATATCGGTAATTACCTTTCATGAACATCTGCTCGATAACGCGGCACATCGTTCGCGGCACATCGTATTGCGGCACACCTGCTCCTCACAAAGTGAGTGCGGCACGCCTGCATACAGCACCTGGCGAACATTGCACCTGCGTCGTCGACGTAGTCTGTATATCTGTAACATAAGCTAGTAACCTCAATGTACTATAATGCTAACTCTCTGTACTTTCCCAGTGTACTGTGACACAGGCATGGCATCCTTCTCTTCTTGCGTCATGCATCCTTGAATGGAAAGCGTCGGTTTGTCATCATGGCATGATCTGTTGCTGTTGATTGGCTTTTCTCCGTTACGTCGTATGTCAACCTGTGGTACCTGTAACTGTTTTTCCTTCCCCTGAGGTCAAACTTAACCTCAAGAAAAGTCTGTCATGAATTTATCTTTCCTACGATTTCTCAATTTCCAAAATTTGAGAATCGAGGCACTGATTATACTTGAATTGACTGATAAGTCTTATCTTATTAGACAGACTATCCTCGATCTTGACATGACTGGCCTGAATATTCACCTAACTGAATAATCATGACATGACTGAATCACTTTACCTGAACTCTGGAAGTTATCTCGAGACAACTAACTAGTCGTCGTGAAATTTGGAACATGACATTTACTGATTTATTTGACTTGATAAGGTATGACTTCAAGTTTCCAGGTAGAATTGGATTAATGGTCTGTATTGCAGACCTCCATATTTAACCCGGCTGAACAACTATTATACGTCGACCTTAAATCATGAACATTGACCTTAAATCTTGAACGTTAACTCATGACTATGTACTGTATAGGACTGCTCCAGTATCAACTGGTCCCGCAAGTACAAAAAAATTAACTGATCTTAACTTTAAAAATCACAACTTGGAATATCATGATTGGTAAAATACATGACATAACTGACTTTAAAGGTTGTGGTTACATGAAATCATACTTCTCCGGCCCCAACTTCAAGCCTCCATGGTATACCCGGCTGAGTGGCTCTTATTTCAAGCCTCCATGGTAACCCAGACTATTGACTCTTATACACTGGAAACCGTTACCTTGACAATGACTTGAAAATTATAACAACCTTTAACATGAAAAATTTAGCCCTGAACATGATTTACTGATCTGTCTTAAGAGATTTGAGTCTATTCCCTGATCTAACTCAAGGAATTCCTCTTTGAAATCTGCCAACTAGTTGGCAAAAATGGCAATTTTCGATAGAAAATGTCTGATGAACATGATTACTAAGATTTGTATAACATAAGTGTTTACAAATCTCTTGACGAGTTGTAAATTCGACCTGAATAAATCAAGAATTTAATCTAGAGTTCTTAATTTAGCCCCTTTCTACGGTTCTGAATTCTGATCCCGACATCCTTACTGATGACTTTATTGAAACTGATCAATAAAGCACACAAATTTCTTGACAAGTCGCTAAACATGACTGGGAAATTACTGACATGAATTGTAGCACCCCACTTTGATTTTAAAGAAATTCCAGATTTTTCAAAAACCAGTATAAAATTTTCAAACTCATTTTCGAAAATTTAGTGGGTGTTAACTAACATTCTCATAACCCAAGTCTTATCTGGGCCTACGGG
>CACSLK010034598.1:30980171-30994310 GCA_902706635.1 Striga hermonthica
TCATGAATAATTGTATAGTATGGAATATTGATGAGCACGTAGATTATTGCTCAGCCCCCACAATTACCATTTTCAGGTTACCATGCCGGGCGGGACTCAAGAGGGACTAGTTGAATCATTCCCTCATTTTAATATAAACCCTTGGATCTTATAGATTGATCTAGACCCTTTGATTTGGGCAAAGAACATATTTATATCATGGGTATCAATGTAGACAAGTTTTGTTTTTGTAAAAGCAACCGGAGGTCACCCGTCTTCACCGTTTCACCCTCTTCAAACTCAAAATCTCATCAGAATTTTTTTTTTTTTTTTAAAGAACAAAACCCCACGACCGATCGATTCTGTCCGAAAGAGAGAAAAAAACTCAAGCTTTCCGGCTTATCTTCAAACCACGATCGTGTCCACTCCACCCACTATGGCCATAATTCTTTTTCCTTATAACAACTGGTTCATTATTATTCAAGTTTCTAGTCTCAACATTGAAGTTCGGAGATCAGGAACAACAAAGGTAATCTTGAATCTCATTGTAGTTTAGAATCAATTTTTTAGTTTGAATATTTTTTTTGATATTGAATATGATTTGGCTTTGGCCAACTCTAGAAATTAAAATAGTTGAATTTTAGGAGAAAAATTAAAATATTCAAACCTCATTTCAAAGGCCCAAATCAGGGGATTAATTGTCAAAGTTTTCATGAAACAAAGTTTTCTCAATGGTGAAGGGTTTTTTTGGTCGGCCACTTTTTGCAGGCCGAGTTCGATTATGATGAAGAGGACCCGAAGCTAGTCCTGAACAACGCCACTTTACAGCTGAGCTGGGATATTATAATTGTAAATATTCTTCAACTTATCTTTTTTTTTTTGTGGTGTTCATGTAATTTTGATGAATATGCAAATCAATAAGTGTGTGTCTTGTTACTCTGCGATGCCTAATGGTTAATGGTTGTATGATTTTCAGACTTGATATCTGATGGGATAATATGATCTTTTTATTTGCGGGTTTAGTCCTCTGTACATGTCATTTGTTTCAGACATTTTTTTATAAATCTCACGGTTACTAAACTTCGAAACATGTGCTGCGGATAAGTCTCATTTTGGATAGGTCTCTATTTTTTTTGCCATTTGTCGAGTTGGGCTGTTTGTATAGGTTCGGTGAAGTTTTTTCGAACAAGTTGTTTTTGGGGAGTTACTTGGAATTGATTGTTTAAGGTGTTGATAGGTTGGGATTTGATGATATGTTATGTACGTACTCTTTGCTTAAATTTGAAATATTGGTCTCTGTTTGGACATGTTTTTGCGTATTTTAGTTGATTGTCGGGTTGGGCTGAGCTGTGACTGGTTGTATATGTACGGTGAAGTTCTTCGAACACACTGTTTTTTGGGAATTTCTTGGAATGGATTGTCTTAGGTATGTGGACAGGTTTCTTTGTTATGAATTTGTGCAAGGTTTTTTTTTTTTTTCATGAAAGTGTTCTGTTGGATTTTGTGCATGAGCTGCATGAGCATATTTATTTGGTTGGGTCTGTTGCTATTGGGCTATAGTTGTGCATAAGCTGCATGATGTAAGTTCTTGTTAATGTTAAGAAAGGTTTCCAAAAGTTTCTTATTTTTATAAAGGAATTTGAGAAAACAATTTGTGAACGTTTGCAAAAGGTGAAACAATACGGACAGGTTTTGGAAGAGAAATATCGTACAGCCAATTCTGTCATTTAAAAGCCAACTTGTGCGTCTGTGTCAATATAACAGAAGGTGGGTGCTTCCCATTTTTATTGTTGCCCCATGGTTTGAGGGTGAAACAAAAAATAAAGCACAATTTATCCTGCAAGGATAGCTAGCTTGGGAAATAATATGCTACTCCAAAGGTTAAAACCAAAAACCCCGTGTATTGAAAGTGTTCAACACAGTATAGTTTCAACTTATGTATCAGAGACATCAATAGTAAAGTTCCAGCCTACAATTTAAGTGGTGTACACTTTACAAGAAGAACATAGTTCACGCATTGAGTTGAAGATATTTATGTCATAGGCTATTGGAACTAATTACAAATCTTCTTTCTGCGGGTCAATTGACAGTGTTGGGTGACCTTTGAGATTACCACTGAACATATCCTGGTGAACATAAATACATAATCAGAAAATTGGAAAAGAGCTGGCATGTATATTTGGTACCTTTTTTTGTAATATTTTTGCACTTGATAAGTTAATATCAATAACATTTAATTGCATTAAAATAATTTTCTAAATATTATATAAAACAAGTAAAATTTAAAGGGAAGTACTATCTTCAATTTCACAAAATACAATATTAAATATAAAATATTATAATATAAATTTGTTACAGTTCTAAATGTATGTTCTTTTCATATTACTAATTACATAACTACATGTCATAATAAACAAAGTTGATATAACATAATTATATAAACTTTACATGAAACAAATAATATGGCATATAAAACTACTCAAATGCCTTTTATCGGAAAAACGGGGTATCAAGTAGGACGGATGAGAAAAAAAATAACATGAAAAAAAAAAAACAAAAAAATAAATTTTGCACATGAATTTTTTAACATAATAGCAAATATTGAAATATAAAAAGCATATTATTATTTACTTCTATTTTTAATTTATATTTAGATAAATTGCTAGAAATAAAATATTTGAGCATGCTAATAAATTGACTAGAGAAAATAATAGTACTAATATCAAATTTTATTTTATTATACTATGAATCTATAAATCATGTAGTAAATAATTAAGTTAAAAAGTGTCTTTTATAAAGTAAAGTTTAACAACTATTTTCAATAATATTTTTATCGAAAACGTAAGAAAAACTTATAAACTGAGAAATAATAAAATCTACTCTATAATCAAATAGTGAATAACATGTTAAAAAATTAAATACGAAGACATATTGTCAAATAGATGAATATTGATTGCTTGAGAGATCTTTTATATGTGATATATTTATAATAGTAAAACTATAATAACAATGCTTAGTAAAAGAGATAATAATAAAATTTATGGTAAAAGTTTAATTATGCACAATAACAAATAAAATTTAGTTGACTAAAAGTTGAACGTAATTGCCAAATAAATTAAAAAAATATGTCAAACTTTTAATAGTAATCATTATCACATTTGATACGTGTTTATATCATGATGAACTATATACAATATAGTGTTTATATCACATTTGTTAGAGTTTTTTTATGACATAATACTATCAACTTTGGCTTTATTTAATTTGTATGGAGTTTTGTGTGTGTGATTTGAGTTGTTTAAATGGTTTGTAGCTTATATTGCAAGATGGGAACGAAAAGGCCTAGAAACAGTAATCTTAAAAAAGCCGAAACAATCAATGTAAGGTTCTGTATAATGCATTTATTATTCTTATAGAAGCAATTAAGCATATTATATTTAGTTATAATTAAATATTTTTCTCGTAGGTTGGGGTTATAGTTGAAGATGGAGCCTCAAAGTTGGAGAAAAAGATAATTATTCTTGAAGAAAAGGTGAATGATATGGGTCGTCACATTGCCAATATGGATTTGAAAATTGATATGTTGATTGATTTGGTTAATTCTCTCAAAGGCTCGATTGTAGATGAAATTATTGAGAAGTTAACATCAAACAATCAATCTAGCATACGAAAAGCAAATCATTCAAAAGAGGAACCCGAATCTCGTGAAAAATCAGTTGCCACCGCTAAAAAATTTCGTGATAATTTTGAATTTGAGGCATCTATGAGTGGAATGGGTGGGATAGGTAGAAAAAAATCACAGGAGGTGCATATAGTGTTAAGTGATTCATCTTCTTATGCTTCATCCAATGCTGCTTCTGAAGAAGTTTCTTCCAAACTTTTGAATTCGAAGAATGACACCAAGAGTCCTTTGAAGAGTCATGCAAAGGTAATATATTATTTCACATGCATGAATTATCTTA
Source organism: Striga hermonthica (assembly GCA_902706635.1). Lineage (NCBI taxonomy): Eukaryota > Viridiplantae > Streptophyta > Magnoliopsida > Lamiales > Orobanchaceae > Striga > Striga hermonthica. The sequence goes on from CACSLK010034598.1 coordinate 30,984,113, forward strand.
CAAGCTACATCTAGAAATTTTGTTAAATGTTTCTCGCTATTCAGTCTCGTTTTATGATTTATTTTTGTATTAGGGTGTTGAAGAGGATTTCAGTGTTGAACAGAAAAATGTTTTGAAGTACATGTTTGATATAAACCTTAGCCACAAGTAAGAATTTATTTTTATGCACTATATTTTTATCATTAAAATGCATATAAAAACTATTGCTCCTTTCTTTTTAAATTCGCTAGTGAAACGATCGTGCGGATGTCAGGCGAATTTGGACAAAGAATGCAGTTAAAACAACTGCAGACTTGACAGTGGCTAAGTGCAGAAGTAAGTTTATTTATGTTAAAATCTTATAATGATTGATGGTAATTGTGTTGATTTGAATTGTAGATTATAAATCTTTACGCTTGTATGCTGACGTGGGATAAGCGAAATGATGCCTCTAAAATACCAGTTGAAAATTGGTTTTTGCCAACCTATGTCTCGGTAAGTTATCGATATTACACTTACATTATTATTTACTTGAAGATATATATTTGATTAAACATTTTGTGATGCAGCAATTCATTACCAAAATGAAGAAGGGTTGTGATGTTGGTTGCATATATCGCTATTTCTTGCGTGAAGACAAATATGGAGGGGATATTCAGAAATGCGAAAAGGTAACTTTTTTCATAATTTTTATATACTGTTGTCAAGTTAGCTAAGTAAATTGCTTGAATAAATGCTTACTTTCATTTTGAATTTTTAAATGCATAGATCTTCATTCCAATGAACCCTGGAGATCATTGGTACTTGTGTGTAGTCGACATAATCAATGAGGAGGTTATGATATTGGACTCACTTATGCCGAAAAATTGTAATGAGCGTATTTCAAGTGCTAAAGTTGTGGTAATTAGTTTGAAAATTTTTGTCTTTTTTTTTTTTGTGAAGAAGTTTTAGTACTTGTGAGTATTTATAAAAGTTCGTTGTCATCAGCTCAAGTGTTTGCATGAGGCTTTAGAGATTGGATGTGGTACAACATATAGTATCAATATTCCTTTATTTCCTACGAGAATGGCTCAATGGGCACCGCAACAAAAGAATCTGTAAGTATGAGATTATGTATAATAAGATAATCTATATGTTGGAAATACTATACAAGGTTGTGTTTGGAACGACAAAACTGAATTGTCGATTACATTGTTGTATTGCAGTTATGATTGTGGATTATTCACAATAAGGTTCATGCAACTATACGACAAGCTACGGGCCGGGATGCATTTAAGTATTGATAACTCATATTTGGAGAGAAGGAAAATTGCTATTGAGATATTCTACCATCAAGCAAATGAAACAAAGGAAGAGATACTTAGAAAAATAGTACACTCTTCCGAAGCTGTGTGTCCTGCTGCAACGCCTTAATCCTCACTGACAGCTCGGACTTCTGCTCCTTGTAGGCCTTTAATGTTATTATTGTTTTTAATTGAAGTATTAATTTTTACAATGCCACTTAACTCTTTAATCTTGTTTTTACTTGAATTACAACGTATGCTTTTCTATTTTTTTCAGCTAGTGTTGTAATTGTTCGAAGCAACAAGCAAAGAGAGCAGACCGAGAATTTAATTTGGCGAAGTCTTATAAGATCTTTTTATTGGTTTTTTAAAGTTTTTCCTTTTATTATAAACTAAATTGGAACATTCATCGACTGACCCTGTGGCTATTTCGCTACATTTTGTTGAGTTTTTTTCTTTTGAATTGTTTGTTCTGAAGATGATTCGACATTATTTTTAACTAATGTTTTCTTATCTCACCGCCGGCTTGTCTACTTGTTACCTTTTCCTTTACTCAACATTTTACTTTACCATGCTTCTGGTTCGTTTGGAAGGGAAGTGAAAAAGTAACGATTTTGGAGAAATTTGCATGTCTATCTTGGGGTTATGTTGGTTCGTAGAGAAGTAGCAGCTGTGTAAATTTTTCACTACCTGCTAAAAATACCATTTTCCTATTTTGTTACCGGTTAATAATACCCCAGCTTCCATTGTTAGATGTTCTTACTATGTCTTCTTTTATTTGAGTAGTTAAGTTGCTTTTGCTTATGGTAGATTATGATTTCATTATTGTTTCTTGGAAATGAAATGTGGTTGGGGTGTGAGAACGAGTTGCGAATTGTGATACTCGGTTTTGTTTAGAGCAACAATAGTGAACTTTCTAACAATGTTTTCTGCTTGTAGAGTTCACCATTTATCCTAAACCATCTCCTGCCACTCTAAACAATACTAATTTATATTATGCTGGTGCTTAAAAGTGTAATATTTGCTAGCTTAAGCTTCTTGGCTGTCATCACAACTGCCAAAGCCAGCTTTTTGAACAGGTCTGGTGTAGATTGGGAAGTGCCAAAGAAGGAGAGAGCAGGCAGCAGTGGTGAGCAAAGTCCAGCTTTTAGCTCTCTATTTTAGTTTAACTGTAAACTTTTATTGATTAATTAGTTAGCCTTCTAATGGAAGATCTGGCAGACTGAAAGCGCCTGCACTTTAGCTAAAAATGTCTATGGCGTAAAACAAGACTTCAGTCTCGGGCCAGGCAGGAAAGCCAAGAAGGGAGAAAAGCAAGTCAGTCAAAAAAGTCGCTTTGTTTTTTTTTTTTTTTAAACCAAAAGGCCGGTTTTTTTTTTTTTACGAAAAAGTCGCTTAGATTTATGTAATTTTGTGCATCATATTTTTCAATGCTTCTTGCAAGATATAGCTGTGGAGTTGACTTTTCAGGTTTACACCGATAAAAGAAAGAAAGAACGACAAAAGTTTAGAATTGTTATGAACTTATATATTTACTAACTTGTTATGTTAATTTTTCAACCATGTTTTTAGTTTATGAATTGTTGTATGCTTTAATATGGGAAAGAGTCATTTATATTCATAGTGGTTGACTCTATTTTTTTATGTGGTTTGGAGAAAATGCTTAAATATTGTTGTAGGTTTCTGTATAGAAGAAAATTGGCTATGGAAGTAACTATAATGTTGACTTTCTTTAACCAGTTGATAACTGGCTTCAGTAAATTCATCATTATCTTCCATTGCTTTAAACTGATTATTATTCATGCAAGTACACCCAATAAACAAACAAACATTAGCACACTAATACTATATTATTAACAACATTACATCACACAATCACGGGCTAAAGCTTTAATGAGATGAAATATAGCAAATTGAGCATTACATCCGGGCTAAAGCTGATAATGAAATATAACAAATGGAGCATTTTATTCTAGATAGTCAACAGCTATTGCACCTGACAAACTCTCACATTTTTTTTCCAAGTTTTATGGCAGCTCTGGTGCATCACTCCGAAAAAAACCAGTATTTTGAGCATTTCCACTTAGCCCTTCAGCTGCAAACCAAAATCCAACAACATAAGCTTAACAAACTGGTATAATAAAAGAGGAACACATATATGAAATATAGGGAAAGTCCCTCAGCATTGGAAAGAAATTACTACCTCAAATGAGTTAAGTACTGCAACAAAGTAGTCAAGGAATCAGGTATAATCTGCAGTAGAAAGATGACAATGGAATAACACCTCAGTTAACGACGACGCGCAGGGAAATAACTTACAATACTCGATGAATATTAGAAATTCCCAAAGTTTTTCTTAACAGAATATTTGCATCGCTTTTACAAAATGTCGATTCAGATAACAGAATTTAATGCTTTGAATGCACCAATAAACTCAGAAGCTACCGGTGGCTGCACATATGCAACAATGGCTACAGAAGCTGCTTGGTCTTGATCAGAATGTAATCTGCTATAACTTCTTGTACCAATAAGTCCAGATGCAGATGAGAGCTGTTCCAAAGGAGGTTGCTCACCAATAAAAACATTAGGATAATATTCAACTCTTGCACACGCAACATATCCAATATGAGAAAGAGTATAATATAGATAGCCTTATGCCAAAACCTTTATGAACTTACATTAAGATCAATCCCCTCACCACCACTTCCAGATCTTGAGACTCCAAAAGAATTAAGCACAGCAGAAACAATCTACAAAACCAATAACCAGAAATATAATTGTCTATTTGAGTTACAATGCCTTGCAAAAATTCATATTTTACCCGATTTAGATCAGGAAAAGTTCCGTCTCCCTGTTCTGATATATTGAAGGATCCAACCATCACACTTGTACCTACTCGTTTGCCTAAAATGTGTCCAGTGCTTGACGTTGGATCAGGTGCTGCAGACACAATGAGCTTGGTATTCAGCTTAATAGTTGCTTGGCCTTGAAATATAGCATGAAAATTTTAGTGAAAGTAGTGTCCCCAAATTGAGGATTCAAGAAACAGAATCCGCCTATACCCGGGCTTCGACCCGGCACAGGATTCTGCTGCTGTTGCAGCTGGTAAGCCATAATCTCTAACTTCAACTAATTACATAAAATAAAGTTCCCTTTTTTTTCTCTTTATTATTGTTTTCTGTGAGCTGCTTCTAACAATATTATACCATTGAATGTCACTCACCCTGCAAGCAATAAACATAGGCACATACACATTATATTATCAGTTGACATAAAAACTAGAAACTCAACTCACATGCTGATGGTCTTCTATGCATTAAGGTAGAATATTATTTATGAGGACTTCTACACATATGGATCAAATGCTAGAAACTTGACTCTAAAACAATGGTTCTTAAAAATATGCAGAAGGCAAAACTATTAAATTTGTACACAAATGTTGACGAAGAGACATTCCGTTCAACAACAGATGCTAGATAGAGATTTCACAAACTAGGCCACAAACCACCAACTCTAAGTTCTCTTTCCTGGAATACATTTCATAAAGTTTATAAGCCCAATTGGAAGCATAAGCATAAATGTTCAACTGCGGGATCTTGCCCAGAGTAACGTACCATTAATAGGGATAAAATATAAATATTATTCCTGAACTACTCGATATCCAAAGGATAACAGGAAAAAAATAATCCAATTATGCTATACAACATTCCAGAGGAAACTAAGTCGGAACGGGTAACAAGGATACAATGAGGAAAAAGAAAGTAAAGCAGAAAGTCCTAATCATCCAGAATATTTGAGATAACAATGGAAAGGAAAAGAAAAGGTGGAAAGACATAATCATCTGGAATATCTGAGATGCAAATGGAGTATATTACCATATTGTTTTGGCTAGTTCCATGTTAGAAGACATGAAATATAGGTTGATAATCAGTTCAATTCGGAATTCATTAGATGAATCCGTCACATTTCAAATTGAAAACAATACATTACAGTTCACCATGCAGGGAAGAACTGATAACCAAAATATACTACGTGACCTTTTGAGACAGCAGATATATCACTGTGAACAAGGGAGATTACATGTAGAAACGAATAACATAAACTAAGAGCTCAATTGTGTGAGATTTTATATGAACAATACAAGAATTTATATTGCCTTCAACATGCTTCTTCTGAACGAGAAGATCAAGGATGCCAAGTAATAACTCGAACAGCCTGCAACACCATCAGTACATATACTATTCCAATTTTTAAGAAACAATTGACATTGTGAAACTTCTTGCTCCATTGTCAAGAGGAAATTACAAACTACGAATTCTCCATAAAGTGGTCCAAATTACAGAAACCTAAGAAGTCACAAGGCATTGCTGCACAAACCAATATAAACAAATTTAGATGAACGATTAACATGACACCACTTAACCAATATAAATCTATTTGCAGGGTCACTGAGATTAAAAACGGTCAAATCGATATGGGCACACAAATGAAGATTCAACTTCAAATTAGACAAACAGAAGAAGTTATTTAGCCAGCAAAACGTGCCGACGAGCATTAAATCCTTATACTGTAAGAGAGGGTAATATCATGCTCTAAAAACTTGGAGCCTCTCATTCTTCAAGTACTTCCTTTCATCTCTGATCGCGAGCTAATCCATTTCCTCTCATCTCTAATATCCAGATATGTCATGAAAAAAAAAACAACCAATAAAAAAGTATATAAAATAACAATAAGAACACCAGCTTGGTAGAAATGAGTTGGATACACGTGTAGAGACAATTATAGAGCGGTTAACTGCTGAAAACCTCAAATTTTACCAGTCCTACAGACAATCACATTCTTGGACTATGACTACGACGTTCATCCAAACCCTGCATTTCGAAATGTAAAGGTTAATAACGATTTCATAATTTCTATAGCATCATAAGCATTACCATGGAAGAATTGTTACCCTTCTCTCCATTCTGATGCTTGTCTGACTGGAAGTGCCAAATTGAGCCTCCACACTACTTGGATCAAACGAAAACAACAAATCCTGTTTCATATAGGTTAGCATATGGAAAGTTTAATACTATATTGGTAAAATGAAGTTAAGTTCGTAAATTCTTTTATCTGGAAGCTTAAGTCATTTCCAGAGTATTGATTAGATATAGAAAAAGCATTTGGTTGTTCATTCACATGGCTAGAGTTTGCATATTCACAACTGTGATATCCACTCCTTAAACTGGCATGAAAAAAAGATTGATCTTGGCTATTGTCCTCGCCTGAAATGTCGAAATCCAATGAATCTTTGTCATCTTCTCGGGATTTCATCTTGGGGCATGTTGTTTTATTGTGTCCAGGAAGCCTACATAAACATTTTAAAAATTTAAAGAATATGTTAGCAAAGGTTACATGGATGTTTCACAATGTGTGTAAGGTCTGATAATAGATTTTAATAATAATAATAAGTGACTTCTAAGTATAGGTGAATATGAGAAAATACCTGCATTTTCTGCACCTTCTTGGTCTTTGTTTGGAATGTAAACCACTTGATCCTTTAGTTTTGTAATTATTGGATCACGCACACCAAACTGATGCTTTTCATTTTTCTTTGAAGCATCAGTTTCATTGTCAGAAGGACAGGAGTTGGCATAAATTTCATGCATTCTATTTGTCACTCGAGCGATTGTGTCACATAATTCGCCATATCCTTCATCGCACATTGAGGCATAGTAACACATCTTGTTACAAAGGGAAATCAAAGAACCATAGCGTGCATTTTGAGTGACATCTTTACGAATTTCTGGTTCTTTTTTGTTGAGCTCGTTTTCCTTAGCATCCCGAGTCCACCTCTTCATTACACAAGTTGAAGGAATCTCTTTTATATGTTCGGCCTTCATCACTGCAAACATATGAGCACAAGGCCACCCAACCGTCTCGAATTGCAAACAAGAGCACTCAAATAAACGAGAATCTTTATCAAATTTTACGGTAAGTGCAAGATCAGGCTTTGAATACTCATATACAGAGTACATCTTGGTTGAACCAAATTCATGCTCAATTTTGCTCAATAATACAGCTTCCTTTTTTAGTTCTTCACGAACAATAAAGAACATATTTCTGGTCAAAGAATCTGCCGCATGTTTCTCGATATCTTTCAAATGAGTACTAAGTACAGGAGAGCTATTTACTGTTACAGCATTTGCCTTCGCTTCCATATACCTTAGCCTTGCCAAAGCCAAATCAAATGATCTAACAAATTCATATAACCTCATTTTAAGATTCACATGCTTCTTAAAATATGCATTCATACCTTCACACCGCTGAGTGCATTTCATATTTCCGAAAAAATGTCCCCTTAAGTATGCTTCTGCCCACTTTGAACGTTTTGAATACGTCTCATTTACCCATGAATTATTTTCAACTTGTTGCTTTTGGATACAATCCTTCCAGCTCCTTTCAAATTCTTCTTTGCTGCAAATTTTATCCATACATTTGTAGAAGGCTTGACAAAAGCACGTGGAATGTACATTTACAGCCACATTCCGTTGAAGGTGCCAGCTACACAATCTATGTCTTGCCTCTGGAAGAACATTCTCTATGGCTAGTCTCATAGCATTATCCCCATCTGTGATAACTGAAATAGGTTTTTTACCTCCCATTGCCGCTACAAAGGTCTCTAAGACCCAAACGTATGTCTCTTCAGTTTCATCTGACAACAGTGCAGCCCCAAAAATTGTAGTCATGTAATGGTTATTTACACCGGCTAATATGACCAGAGGTTTCCGATAAGAATTAGTCCTGTAGGTCGTATCAAACACCAACACGTCTCCAAAATATTGGTAATCTGACTGGCACCTAGATTCAGCCCATATCAAACGGCGTAATCGATTGCTTTCGTCGACATCAAACTTGAAGAAAAATGATGGATCCGAATCTTTTTTTTGCACTGAAATAGGCCAAAGCACTTTCCGCATCTCCGTCTCGTATTTCTGCTTTTCGTTTGGCGTAGATACAGTTATACGAATCTTTCAAGGTAAAGCCAACTTTGTGGTATCCACCCGCTCGATGTGCAAAAAAATTCATTATCTCACTCGTACGCCAACCGACTTCATGCATGGAAATCGCTTCTACCAGATCAGACTCTTTCACCGATCGATGGGAGAACAAAAACGATACGCCCTCCTCAGTCATGAGTTCGTGGTTGTGTTTCTTTACAAATTCAGTGACAACAAACTTCTTTAGCCTCTTGTTGTACTTGACACGAAATAATGCTGGGCAACCAACTCTAGTCATGGGCCTGGGTTCTCTTGTTTTATCTTCCTTTTCTAACCACTTTTATCACGGAACCCTTCCTTAGAACAAACCCATTTACGCATATCAATCATACCCGAGCTTTTGTTGCGTCGTACATCATCCTTTCTGATTGAAAATCCCGTACATTTGGCATAAAAGTTATAAAAATCCCCAGCTTCCTCCTCAGATTCAAACATTTTTTCTTTTATATTATTTCTATCTACGTCAAAATCATCAATCCATTCTGTATTATACCGAAAATGTTGTTTATCTTTCGGCGGTATTCCGGAAGTCCCAACATTGTCCATCTTCCTGAACATCACAAAAGAAGGTTCACTAAACATAAAGTTCCAAAATTTAATTTGAGAAAATATACTATCTAAGACTATGAGTCCAATGTTGCAGCCATTCGTGTGGTTAATATGTGTTCGACATCAAAACAAAACAACTAAAGTATCATTTGTTCATTTTTTTTTAATTAGTCCATAGAATTCCAGAAAAATTGTTGCATTTGTGACATAAAAACTTTGGAAACAAATAAAACAAAACCCAACAAAAAAAATGTTATGTAAAAAATATATAACAACCCATTGAAAAGAAGAACATCGAGCATTTCCCTTTAAAACACAGGCATAAATATGTTGCCACCAATACAACCAAAGAAAAATAGAATTAAATTAAGAAAAATACCTTCCTAGACTGAAAAATGAAAGAAAAATATGAAGAATCGTCCGATGGATTAAAATATGCTTCTTAAATGCATTCATACCTACACGTAGTGAACTCAATAGGACAATACTCATATACACATTTAACTCAATTTCACCCGGACATAGAAGTTATTAACTGAAATTACACACACCAAAATTCATACACACAGAGGATCAATATGACAATGTCATTCATATAAACAATTAATTCAATATCAGTTGTGTGAGAAAGGTACAAAAAAACAATCTATCTCTCTTCCTACTCTCGACGAGCACACACCCATTGATGCACGCATTGACACATCCACACTGACACACATCTGTTCAAGTAATATTTATATCAATTCTCAGTTTATGGCTGGAAACTGAAAATTTGAAATCCACAACTATATTCTTGCAAGAAGCATTGAAAAATATGATATACGGAATTATATATATCGAATATACACTTTGAAGCACCAGAATAATATAATTATTACTGTTTAGAGTGGCAGGAGTTGATTCAGGTAATTGAAGAACTCTATAAGCATAGAAAACATAGTAAGAAAGTTCACTATTGTTGATCTAACATAGGTACAAGTTTGGATATTTTGATTTTCCCCTAAAATTCAACCCATTTAAAATTCTAAGAGTTAGCCAAAGCCAAAACAAAAATCAATTTCATAGAAATTATTCAAAGTGAAAATTGATTCCAAACACAAAAAAAAAAAAAAAGAAGAAGATTTACCTTTGTTGTGAGTGATCTCTCCGAAGTTGAATGTTGGGACTATTACGGATGATAACATAAAAATCGGCACAAGGTTGAACAATAATGAACCAATTATCCAAAGGAAGAAGAATGATAGACATAGTGGGTGGAGTGGGCGATCGTGAGAAGATAGGCCAGAAGCGTGATTTTTCTTCTCTCTATTTCGGACAGAGCGATCGTGAGAGTTAGTTCTTTTTTTT
>CACSLK010034598.1:30994358-31012015 GCA_902706635.1 Striga hermonthica
GTTTTTGTTTTCTTTTTTTTTTTTATCGTGAATTTCTTGTGTGGAGTATACCAATATTTTAAACTATAAATGTTATTTAATTACAAATTTATATAAATATGTTAAAAAAATTTATATTCATTGTAATAATTATTATTTGTTTCGTGAATCAACTCATATTTAAAATTCTATAGCTAATATTGGTTGTTCATTATAGAATATCCTATTTTTTTTAGAATTCTATAGCTAATAATCTTGTTCATTATTGAATTTCCTAATTTGGTATAAGACATGTATTTAAATAATAAATTATTGCATATTAAATTTTCAATATGTTATATGAATAGATAAAAATTATGCGTATAGTATTGACATTCATGTCTTGGCGGATAATTTTTGCTCGAGAATTCAAAAACTATAAATGCATATTTGAAGTGATCTTAACGAAATAGTTTTTTTTTTTTTTTTGCAGCTAGCAATAATCTTAACCTTATATTTTTATACAAATACATATATCAAATGATGGATACAAAAACTTTTAAATTAAATTTAATATTATAATTATATTTACTCAAAAAAAAAAACTTAAATCAAATCAATGTAGGAGTTTTATAGATTATATTCAATATCTAGAGAATTATAAAGTACCATATAGTACATATGATAACACAATATATTAAAATACAACTAAAAATATAATAATCGGTACTTTCATTTTACAAATACAACATTCACATTTTTATAATATTTGTATTTATTTCACTGCGATTCATGTAATTTATAGCAAATATGTAATACTTATTTTTATGTTTTGAGTAGAATTTATTTGTGCTTGAACATACCCGTTGTTCAAGTCCAGTTTCGAACGTGTGGTTGTGCTTGTTTAATACACAAACAAAAATCTAAGATCGTCTCCGACTTGTAGAAATTCGGTAGGGCTAATTTAATAAACTTTAGAATCTAAACTAAAACTCAAAACTATATACGAATTGGCCGAAAAAACATAGGACTCAAATTTTTTGATATAATATTGATTTAATTGTTCGACTCGGCTCTTAAATATTATAATCCAAGATGAAAATAAAAAATTATGGGCTATGCCTCTGGATGTGGGTGAGCTATGCGATATTTATCAACGTGTATTTAAAAAAGCGTAAATGTTGTTGGTAGACTTTCTAAGGCAATCTTATTTATATATTTGTACAAATGCACAGGTTGAATACTAGTATATATAATTGCTGGTTCATAAGAATTTAATAAAACTTATTACATTATACCTATGTGACAAAATGATTTTTTTCCCTCTAAAAACCGTTACATTTTATTTAATGTAAATTTGGCCAGCAAAAAGGTGAAAAAAAATTAATTAATCATTTTATGTATATAAATAACTCACAATATTTTATTTATATATGTGCAAATGCACAGATCGAATACTAGCTTATTTTAAAAATTCCGAACCAAACTTATTCAAAGTAATACGCTCATAAGCTAATCAAATACTATATAGTCTTATGTTATTTACTAAACACATAAATCATGTTACATGTGTGTCAGAAGACTCAGAACATAGCTTTTTAATTTTTTTTTTTTTTAATTATTGTTTTTAATTCAATCGATATCAATGTAAAATTCGGACAAATATAGTTGACTATGAATTAATCTTGTAAAACTTATGAAATATATTGTTCATACTAGAGTTGAGCATAGAACTCGGACAATTTCGAACTGCTCAAAAAAGAACCGAAATAACTTCGAGTCGAAAAATAACCGTTAATTTAAGTTTATCTGAACCAAATCAAATCGAACCAAAAAAATTAATTGGTACGGCTCTGGTAATTTTAAAAATACCCGTACCGAAGACCAAACACCATCTCATACCGTACTGACCATAAATTTGATAAAACCAAACACCATCTCATACCGTACTGACCATAAATTTGAGTTATAACGTTAGATGTGTCTTGTTCATATATTCTATATCACTTTTTAATTTTATATAATTTGTGTATTTTTAAATACTTACTAACATAGAGTATTAACGATCTAATTTCATTTAATTTCATACTTTATAATACTAGAATCTTGATCTACAATTATATTATTTATTATTATTTTTTGAAAAATGTATTCATACTATATTTGTTCATACTTTTTTTTAATCTTACCAACTTATAATTAAATGATATTAAAAGTTAAAGAAATACTTAAAAACACAATTATGTTATATTTGTTTGGATTTCAAATTTCCATCTTTAAACTTGATCATTGTAAGGTTTAACATAAATAAACTTACTTCTGCACTTAGCCATTTTGAAGCATTGGAAGCATTTGATTTTCTGTATCTATCTATTTCACCTTCTTTCCCTAAGTCTAACGGGTTTCTAAGGATGAATCACTTAACACTATATGCACCTCATGTGATTTTCTTCTATACATACCACTCGTAGATGCATCAAATTGAAAATTATCACAAAATTTTTTAGCAACGACATATGATTTTTCATGAGAATGGGCTGGACTAAAAAATGCTTAATGATCGATGCCTTATGTTAGATTGATCGTTTGACAATAACTTTTCAACAATTTCATCAATAATTGAGCCTTTAAGAGAATTCACCAAATCAAACAATCCATCTAACTTCGTATCGATATTGGCCATGCCACTAAACATATCATTCACTTTTTCTTCAAAACTAGTTAATTTGTTATCCAATCCTAAAGCTTCATCTTCAACTATAACCCCAACCTACACATAATATTTAATTATAAATAAATAAAATAATGCTTAATTGCGTACACAAGGATAATAGTAGGACTGGGCACGGTTCGGATACCCGAGTTTTTTGAAGTATTTGTTAACCAAACCGCACCGAGCAAATATTCGAACTCGTTAACCGAAACCGAACCGAAAATCTCGATAACCGAAAATTCGGTTAACCGAAAAAAAATCCTACTATTCGCGAATTAACCGAATCGAACCGAATCGATCAAACAAAGCACAAATCTGCTTACTTGTTTGCAAATAATAAACCGAACCGAACCGAACCGAACCGAATCGAAAACATCATAAATATGGGTGAGTGACTATTTAGGTTAGTTTAATATATATAAATATAATATATAATATATAATATATTTTATAAATTTTAATATAATATACGGTTCGGTTCGGTTAACCGGGGTAAAAAAATCCTAAAAACCGTAACCGAACCGAACCGAGCAAATACTTCCTTTGAGGTATTTGTAACCGAACCGAGTACCCCGGTTAACCGAAAATTCGGTTCGATTTCGATTCGGATCTACGATTCAGCGGTTCGGTTCGAATTTTTTGTCCAACCCTAGATAATAAATGCATCATTGAACTTTTTCTAAATTAATGCTTCTAGACCTTTTCGCACACGCATAATTCTATATACACGTAGTGAACTCAATATGACAATTCTCATATACACATTTAATTCAATTTAATTTATTTGTACAAAAAAAAAAATCAATTTAATTTAATGTAGGCAACTTTTTTTTTTTTTAGAAAGGCATTCCCAACTCCATCAGGTTACCTTTCAAACTCCAAACGGTCATCTTCTCTAAAACTAACTCAGCCAAAAAAAAAAAAAAAAAAAAAAAAAAAAAAAAAAAAACCTAACTCTCACGATCGTTCTGTCCGAAAGAGAGAGAAGAAAAATCACACTTCTGGCCTATCTTCCCACGATCGCCCACTCCACCCACTATGGCCATCATTCTTCTTCCTTTGGATAATTGGTTCATTATTGTTCAACCTTGAGCCGATTTTTATGTTATCATCCGTAATAGTCCCAACATTCAACTTCGGAGAGATCACTCACAACAAAGGTAAATCTTCTTCTTTTTTTTTTTGTTTGGAATCAATTTTCACTTTGAATAATTTCTATGAAATTGATTTTTGTTTTGGCTTTGGCTAACTCTTACAATTTTAAAGGGGTTGAATTTTAGGGGAAAATCAAAATATCCAAACCTAAACCTATCCTGAATTTTCTTATCGCAACATATTTCATAATTCTGTTTCAAATTTTATCCTGAAGTATTGCAGCATTTATAGCTATAAAAAGTCATGATATTTCAGTGAATAAAAAATGAGATTAATTGTCAAAATTTTATCCTTATTCAACTCCTCGATGCGTCTCTCAGACCACCACAACCGTTTTCCGCAGCTACGAGTATCTGCGTCGGGGAGTTTTCATGAAACAAATTTTTCTCAATGGTGAGGGTTGTTTTGATCGATCATTTTCTTTTCTTGCAGGCTCTGTCTGATTCTGATGAAAAGGGTCCGAACCTAGTCTTGAACGACGCCACTTGACAGCTGACGCTGGGGAATTATCATTGTAAATAATTCTCTAACTTTTTCTTCTTTTGTTGGTACATATACTAAGTATATGACTATGAAAATTCTATAACTTCTTTCTTCTGGTTGTAATACTGTGTACTAAGTGCTAATTGTTGTTGATTCATCTCATGAATGTGTTATGTATTTGGTAGGATCCTTCTCCGCACTTCATGAATATATTGTTTTCGGTTGTTAGTCCATCTCTTTAAGTTATTGCTATTTTGTGAAGCAATGAGTTATTCGCATGGGAGTTCGGCTTATGAGGATAAAGTTGTGCACAAGATGGATGTCACTTGTAATTGTGGTAGCATAGTGTATTTGACAGCTTCTTGGACCGGAAGAAATCCGGGAAGGAGATATTGGGCATGCCCTAAATATGGGGTAATTCTCTATTGATACAAACTTGTAGTTTTGTTATTTCATTCTTTGTTTACAGATTTACTTGAAAATTGTCTAATACCTCTAAAAAATGTACAGAATTCTGGCTATTGTGGTTTTTTTATGTGGTTTGATCCTGAAATGTATGAAAGAGCAAAATCAATTATACCGAGTTTGTTGGATAAAATGTATAAGTACCGACGTGAAATTGAGCAATTCAACATTAGAGAAAGGGAAGGAGCGGTACGCTTGGAGGTCGCGATGAGAAAGCTCGAAGATATGGAGAAGGAGCTCAGAGTTTCGAAGAAGTCTGCCAATACATTGTGGAAAGTAGTTATTTGTGTTTCAACAATCCTGTTCATTTTAATTTTATGTTTCAAGTAGATTATACCTCCATAAGATTTTTGTTGTTTTTTAAAGTTTTTCCTTTTATTTTGAACTAAATTGGAACATTCATCGACTTCAAAGCCTCTGACCTGTGGCTATTTCACTGCATTTAGTTGAGTTTTTTCTTTTCAATTGTTCGGCTGTGAAGATGATTCGACATTATTTTTTAACTAATGTTTTCTTATCTCACTGTTGGCTTGTCTACTTTTTACCTTTTCCTTTACTCGCATTTTACTTTACCAAGCTTGGAGATAACTATAGACAAAAATCAAACTATATATAACAATACTAATACTAATGTTGATATTAATAAATTTATCTCATTAATACAAATTTTACACAATCACTAAATTAAATTTTATTTATCTTGAAGAAATTATTTGTAAAAATTATCTAGAATCAAGCAAATCAGCAAACCTCAATCTTCCTGAATCAAGCAGCAGCAAAATTGTTCACTCCAAAATCTGGAAAACAACTTGGGGGCTGAAAATCAAAAACAAAATAAAGAGTATTATCTGTACAATGAAGGGGCTAAGCTTCCAAGATAGAATCCACTATTATTCCTATATTCTATGGAGATTATGGAAAGCTAGGAATTTGTGGATTTTTGACAAAATTTGGAAATCTGAATCTGAAATTGCTCATGTTGCTTGGAGGGATTGGATGGAGTATGAAGTGGTGATCTGTAGTGAGGCTTAACAGCCTGCTCTTTTTGGCTTTTTGGTTTGCTTGAGAGACATTTGCTGCTAACATCTTTCTAGGGACTAGTCTAGGTTCAGTGGTTTGGATGTGGCCAGGAATATATATTTCAGTGCTCTCAAGACCTCTGTTTTGGTTCATAGCTCTTTGTTGTTGTATAGTATTAGTTCTTGGTGTTTTGGTTCATATCTCTTGTTGTATTGCTAGCTAGTATTAGTTCTTGGTGTTTTGGTTCATAGCTCTTTGTTGTTGTTTGCTAGCTAGTATTAGTTCTTGGTGTTTTTTGTGCTTTAGCTAGTTAGTTATTTAGTTTCTCTGCTTTTGTTTTCAGGATTTCTCCCTGTTGTAACTTAGCTGCCTAGAGAAAGCGAGATAGCTAAGGCATGCATCATTTGGTGCGACCCGCTGTAAGCGTTTTGGAATCGTTTCGGAAAAAAGAAAAAAAAAAAAAAAGAGAGACTTGGAATTTTGAAATCATGTTTCTAAAAATTACATATAACATCGTCTCATGTACATAACGAAAGACATGCATTTCATCTATCATTTCCAAAATTTTACATTCGCCATTCATCTCTCCATAACAATTCATTCACATGTGCACAAATATTTCATTAATAAATTCAAATCTCCATTCAACAATTCGTTCACATGTGCACAAATATTCCATCAATAAATAATATCAAACTGAAACCTATACAAGAATTACTCCACATTGTCAAGAAATTATTTAATAATTTCCCCCTTGTACGTTTTAGAATATAGACATTAGCTTTTTCAATCTTATTCCCAAGTGGCCAATTCCTTGATTTGATGATTTGCTCCATGTACAACAACTTGCATATCAATGTGCTTTGAGAGATCAATCTGGCAGGTGAGTAGCTGAAAGCCATATATGACAGGTGTGAGGAACTTTTTACTGGAGTTTGACGGATACTAGGATAAGGATGGGAACTTTAACGACGAGTAAGTCGCCTTCGTGGGCAGCCACGTGTAGGGAAGTCTGTCGAGTTCATTATGGGCATCCCGAGAAGGCAAATGGTCCCCGGTGTTCCGTGTCGATGAACATGTAGAATGGCTGGAGAAACATATGAAAAATAAAAACGCTTTTGTTGGTATATACTAGTGCTTTGAACCGTGCATTGGTGATTTTAAAGATAATAGAAGTTGCATATGTAAAAAAAGGTATTAGTGATTAGAGTATTGCAACCACTCCCATTCAGATTCGTAATCAAACATAGTAGATAATATGAACACTATTTAATCAGCCATGATAGCTTTTCAGAATCTTAATAAGAATTGAGAAAGTTTGGTACCTTTTGATACACTATAGATACTGTTGAACTTGTCGAATCTTTAATCTCGCTACTCTGTGTGTCTGCGAAGACGAAACAACTTGTTTTGGAGGATTTACAATGCTCTCAGCTACAGATACACCATGCTGTAGAAGCCTGTAGTAAAAAAGCGCCCTATTACGAACATCCTGCAGCAAACCGGATTTTTTTCGTGCATTACTAAACACTGAATATTTTAAGCATCATACTTAAAAAAATTCCAAGAACGCATCACATGCTGCACATTCTAACAATTGCTTAAGCTGAATATAATTCAATTAGGTAATAACTTCCTTTGCTCATTACAGATGTATTATGGACATTGACTACAACACTGCTTACACTGAAACACTGTTTATCTGATGTGAGAACTTAGCCAACATTGTACATGTTGGCTTGATCAGGAAGACCATATGAGGCTAACGTGATTGTTATATGCCTAAGTCGTATTTCTATTCAATAACGTACGAACAGTTAAGGGGTTGACGAATTCCTGCCCTGGAATAAAGGGAAGTAAGCGGATTGATATTCGTGCAATCTGTTCCATTATCAGAAAATAATCCTGAGACCACATCCTGCCTAATTACCCACAAGTATTTTACCTTTTGGCTTCAATACAACGGATCCAACACATTTCACACAATACAAATTACATGACCAAATATATGCAGGCAAGGGTAAATAACCAATGCCAAGCAATAATCCAACTAAGATTGAGGAAAATGATGATTGATTCCCTAATTGAAACAAGGGGAAAATTTTCTAAGGTCTTCTTTCAGATTCTAAGATTTATTTCCTGTACACTGATTTTTCCTTAAACTCATCCTGCAGATACAGTACATAATCATCAATATCAAATGACCACAACAATTCATTAATTCACTTCCAAATAAATTATTAAAATAGAAGAAAAGAAGGAAGTGATTATGTTTGTACAATCTGCAGACATTCAAATTTGTACATGAAATGCTACATAAATTAAAGCAATATGCAAAGAACTCCAAAGAAAGTGAAACGAGAGACTGTTAAGAAGGATAGACGGAGAGATGAATACTCTTTGAATAGGAGCCAGTTGCATTATTGATGAGATTTATCTGATCAAAGAAAGAGAAGGCTCTCCTCAATGAGGACCTCGCCCCGTGATACTGCAGCGGAACCTCTCCGTTCGCATGAGTGCCGTTTGCATGATTTCCGGCAGCTCGCCACCGATTTCTGTCACGCCGCCACCTCTTACGATCAGCTCAACTTCAGTTGGGTAAGGAATGTCGAAACGTGGTTTATGTCGTTCACGTAACCGATTGCTAAACTTCTTATTCACATATCTATAAGTGACAGGTGAATGATAACATCCAACTACTAACTAAAACCTTTCTTCATAATACAGATAGTAACTTCACAAATAAATTAATTACTTCTCAAGGATACTGATTCATCAGTGAAGTCTTCCTCACCCTGCAAATCGTAAATACACACAAAACCACCACACAACCATTTGCAAAACACATACACGAATCTCTACTTACGCCTTTTGCAGTATTATGCTTCTACTTCTTACACTCATGCACTAATGAATAAATGTGCTCAAAACACAGTTGCACAATACACTAGTCAATTCAGACATCAAGCTGGCTCTACCATTCAAGAAGTTACCACTGAACTAAAACTCAATAATCCCGTACATAATTTCAAACTCCGAAATCTCATACATAATTTCAAACTCCGCAATCGAAAGGTGTCCCCGATCATGTTATTATATAAGTATTATTATTACCTGACGAATGCGAGACCTCACAATAGGGCCTGCTCACTTATCCCCAATTTTCCTCTACTCGGCCTCCGGGAGATTCGCCATCTCGAAAGCCAGGGCGCGGTCGTGGGCCTGACGGCATAGATCGTCCGGGATGAGCCCCGCAACTGCATCTGCATATACCTCCGCCTGGTAGTGGCAACGTATGCATCGTAAAAGGGGTTTGCGGCGGGAAAGGCGCCGCAGTCGGGGATGGAAGAGGCGAGGGGATTTTCGTCGGGGATCTTGGAGGTGGGTCCGGCGCCGTCGTCCTCCATCGGTCAGTGATTTATTGGCGCAGAGGCTCGACAAATTGCAGAAGTCTTCAGCTCTGAAAAGGAGTTAGGAAAGAGAGGAACTGTCCCAATTATAGAGGAAAAATCCAGAACTAGAGTCGTGAATCGTTTACACTTTGTTGAAAGTTGAAACCAGTAACCTGCTGTAGCCGGTTGTAAACTCCTCAAGGGCAATGATCACATGCTGCGAGCCTACCAAACAAAAGTCACGTGGCAAGTGTTTATTGGACCGAGATATAGCGGAATGGTTCCGCTAGAATGCAGTACGGCACTTAAGAATTTTCCCAAAATTTATAGTGCCTAACAACCCATTATATAAGAATCTCTACACCCAGCCATCACCTCATTTGAAGCTCTGAGAGGTTACAGCAAATTCACCAAAGAAAGAAAAGTCCCCCAGCCCCTTAGCATAAATTCCAGCAGCTTCATTTGTTTCAAACATATCATAAAACCGAGCACCACACCACGTGTACCGACGATCGCCGAGAGCTTTCACGCATTCCCAAGCAGCAGCAACCCTCTGTCATCAGTTTTCCCACAACACCTAAGCCATACCTCAGTCCAAAGCGAGCCATAGAAGCAAGACAGCAAGCCGAAATCAAAGCCTGCGTGAACCCATCATACCAAGGCCATCCCCGAACTGCTTTTGTTTCCTTCTTCTTTAAGCCCTTTTTGTAAGGTAAATTTGCTGAGCCTTTTAATCCTTTTATTGTGGTCGAAATGATGTTTACGAATCAGTTTTTAAGAGATAAAATGGGCATGCTTAAACTTGGTAGAGAATAAAAACGAGATGAGTTCATGTGTTGTTGTTGTTGCCCTTTTTCTATGATTTCTGGTCGAACTCATATGTGACACTTTTGCTGAGCTATACGTAATTATCGCATGATGGTTTATGAGTATTTGAGGTGTTTATAATCAGCTATATGGCCCTCGAATAATTGCTCGAACGAAAGAAAGAAAGAGGTCAAATGAGGGGGATTAAATGCAGTTATGGTCTGAGTCATTATGTGAGTTATAAGCTGAGTCTTATGTGTTTATGACATGCTGATTTGAAGTGTATTTGGAGTGCATTATCTCAGTTTATATGGCCATGATGTTGAAGGTTTCACCTTGAGATAAAAAAGTGAAGAAAGAAACGCATGCTTTACTTTAGTAGAAATTATGAAGGGAATAAGTGTTTTAGTGTGTCCATTAATGTGTTTTGATTTTTATGCTGAGCCTTAGGAGTGTTGTTGCTGTGATTTTATGCACTTAGATTAGCTTCAGCTTCAGTTAAAGGAAAATGTGAAGGCATGTTTAAATTATTAGTTAGGTTTTATTAGATGAATTGTGATGCCTTATGTTGTTATTTTTGCCTTTTTGGTTTTAGTTCTTGAACCTGAATGTTGTACATTTAATTTGTTGTCTGCCATGCTGAAATGAATAAATTTTAACATTGTAACCTCAGCGTCATGTCCTTAGCAAGTGGATTGCTTTCTTGGAAAAGAATGAAGATAAAGAGCATGTTATATATTTTCTTTTCCTATATGTTGTGATTTTATGAGATTTCATTCCTGCTAATATGTGTTTATTTGTGAGTTTAAATTTCTGTTATTATATGATTTAAGTGGTGGTATTATTCGTGAAAATGTGATTAAAAGAAAATAAGAGAAAAATGATTATTCCGAGCATTATATTGTAATCCAGGAAATTGGGTCGAGCCGAGAGAAGTTGGAATTTTGTGTTTTTTTTTATCTAGTTATTTTAAATGAGTGATATACTCTTATCTGATGTACGTGCCTTTCGTGAATTATAATTGTTTATTTATCTATTTTATTTAATCAAAACTTTAATAATAAGACTTAATAATCGAAATTCAGATTAAGAGGAGTCGAGCCCTCAATCAGACGCACGTGCATTTTCATCAAGTCAGTAAGTTCAAAAGGTGGGGATTTTTCATGCTATGTTCTAATTCTTAATAAACGCAAGGTATTTATGGTTGAGGTATGTTTATATTGAGATTCTATGTTGGATGGTGGTGAGCGTACCCGTCCTAGATATTTATGACTGAATGGTGGTGAGCGTACCCGTTCTAGTCTATTCGCCTGGATGGTGGTGAGCGTACCCGTCCTGGTTCTGTGGGAGGCGACCCCCAGAGTGTGCACATGATTACTGGCCAGTGTCCGGGAGTCTGCAGTATGAGTATTACAGTTCATTTATATATATGCCGATGTCATCTATATCTGCTTTTATCATGAATAATTGTATAGTATGGAATATTGATGAGCACGTAGATTATTGCTCAGCCCCCACAATTACCATTTTCAGGTTACCATGCCGGGCGGGACTCAAGAGGGACTAGTGGTGGTCATATGCAGATTATTTATTGCTTCCGCTATTGAACATTTTATTTTTCGAATATGTTATTATCAGTTATGTTGAACATTGTTTGGATTTCAGTTTCAGTTTTTCAATTCATTTATCAGACTAGTATCGATCGCCCTACTAGGTCTTAATGAATTGAACATGTTTATGTCGAGATCAGATATCCTGAAATGATTAAAAGCAGTCATGACAGTAAAGCCAGTTATATGTTTAGTAAGTACCCTCAAATCATGTTTTAAAAGTTAAATTATTTTCGAAAAGTTCGATTCATTTTTAAAAACTCTGATGATTTTAATGTATAAGTAGAGGGTGCTTACATATTTATAGGCTCCATTAGGGACCTTAAGGAGGTGCTAAATATGGGCTTATTCCATTAGGCCTAGGAATCCTAACTCTAATCCAATATTAACTCAATCTAGGAAAGAGATCTCCTACTAATCCATCTCTTCTAGAAGACTCCTAAGTCTCCTAACACTAGAGAAGATCCTAATAGGAATTCTTTTCCTAATTAAATTAATAATCATAGAATAAAATTAATTCCTAATTTAGGAAACCTAATTTTACTCCAATTAATAATATAATGTAGGAAATATATTTCCCACTAATCTTCATCTTCTAGAAGACTCCCAAGTCTCCTTATCCCAAGAGAAGATTCTAGTAGGAATTTTATTCTCCTAATTAATTAATTAATATGGAATAAAATTAATTCCTATTTAATGGAATTAAATAATAAAACATCCTACTAGAGTAATATTATTGCTCTCCCCATTTAGTCACTATTTTACCAATAAAATCGAGCCTCCATGATTAAATAATATTAATCCGATTGATCGATTTACCTCCCTATGTTTAAGATATAACGTCCGTTGATTAATTAAATTACTGACAAAATAATTAATTAACTTCTTATTCATTTCTGAAATTAGTACCACTTAGACCTTAACCATTATGTCAAACAATCGTCTACCTGTAGGGTTTAACATAATGTTCCTTCCTGAGCTCATTTCGGGGACGTCATCAATCCAGCGCACTGGAACATAGTGACCGTAAATAATTTATAATAGCACATCATATAATTATTCTTACTTACCAAAATACCTCGTATGTCATCCTAATAAAAATAAAAATCACTTGGTAAATCAAATAAATGAGAAATAAAAATATATGCCTATTTTATATTATCTTACAGCTTAAGAGAACGCATCAATCACTGAAGGTCTAGGTTACAACAACGGTCAGTGAGTCTCATATCCTTATCCTTCCGTGGTCCTGTTCAACACTTAACATAAGTGCTAGTGTAATCCTTCAGTCAAAGACCAACTGAATCAAGAATACGCTACAGTCTTTTTCCAAGTGGGGTCTCACTGCCAGTCTAGACTGTGAACGAATAGTTTAGTCTTATAAGGAACCGATAGGTGATCTTCTGTTCGAAACTCTTCGAACCAAACTACCTCAATATAAGACATGGAGTATGTATTGCATAAATAAATAAACTACAAACATATGTACTTTGACCGAAACATGATGGCCAGATCAAAATGGAATTGATAGAATCTGCAAAAAATCGCTTTGACAGCATACCTCTAACAACTGCCGCCTCCGGTGATCCCACGACCTCAGTCCGACCAATACCAACCCCAGCCCTCAGTCCAAAGCTCGGTCAACAGTCCCAGCGATGCCCCTTCTGCGCGTAGCCCGAGCTCCACCTCCACAGCTTGCAGCCGCGAGTTTTCTGGCGAACTAGAGCCACCGTCGTCCTCCCTTTACGGCGACCTCAACAGTCATCTTCCTCAGCCCACGACCTTCAAGCCATTTCCAGCCCTAGCCCGCTCACAGGCCCGAAATCACGAGCCCCGTCGAGCTTGCTCCATTCTCCGCGGAAAGCAGCTCCTTCCCCCTGGCGAGCACCTCCCCTTCACGGCCAGCTTCATTTTTCCGTCGAGTTCCCGTCAATAGTCGCCGCCACTTTCATTTTTCTGCAGAAACCAGCTCCTCCTCTCCAGAAATAGCTAGATCCACGGCCAGCACCTCAAAAACCGAGCTCCACACCTGCAAATCGTCACCAGCTGCACCGGGACCTGACCAGCGGCATTTTCGGCCCATTTTCAGCTCCTCAGCCCGAGATCTACGGCCCCCAGCCCTTGGTTCCGGCCGATTCGCTTCTTTGACTCTTGTTCTTAGCTCGATCTCTTTTTGACCCACCGTTTTCACTCGATTTAAGGTATAATAACTAGAACTCAGTTTTGATGGCTTAGACATAATATTTGAAAATATATAAAGGCATAACTTGGATTATTTGAGCGATTTTGAATTTACGGGACATTTACGAGCTTGTAGCGATTTTCGGGACCTTTTTAAATAATTGCGATAAAATATCGAAATAAATACCATTAAATTCGTTGCGTCGTTTTGAGGCCTAGGTTGAAATTTGAGAATTTTTTGACGTTGTTTGATAGGTAAACGAGCCGGCCAAAGGTGTTGACCGGTAATAGCGAATTTTAGTTAACTAGTCTAGGGGTTTACTTTAGACTTGATTTGTTGACCGTGGACCATATATATATTGATGATGTTATGTTTCGATTTTCGTAAAATATTAGTTTAATTGAGATTTTAGCTGCAGTTGTGGACTATAAATTCATTGTAAATCATATAGAAAATATATATTAAATATCGGCCTTAAATGAGTTAGGAATTTCGAGAATCAAAACCCTAGTTTTATCCGATTCCAGTAACCGGTTATTTTTTCAATTTTGAATATAATTGACGGAACCCTAGTACCGTTTGAGTAATTTTTAAACGTCGTATCGTTAATTCGTAATGCGTATCATCGTCCCACACACGTGCTCGACTCTTGTCCGACCGTTGGAGCTAAACCGCCGAGTGCGTGCCCGTGCACCGAGTCCAAGTCAAACCACCGAGTGTGTGCCCGTGCACCGAATCCATCCGAACTGCCGCCTACGCGCCATTCCGTTAGCCGTGGTCTGACCACGTGAATCAAGAATACACTACATTCTTTTTCCGAGTGGGGTCTCACTGCCAGTCTAGACTGTGAATGAATAGTTAGTCTTACAAGGAACCGATAGTGATCTTTCTGTTCGAAACTCTTCGAACCACACTACCTCAATATAAGACATGGAGTATGTATTGCATAAATAAATAAACTGCAAACATATGTACTTTGACCGAAACATGATGGCCAGAACAAAATGGAATTGATAGAATTTGCAAAAAATCGCTTTTACAGCATACCTCTAACAACCGCCGCCGCTGGTGATCCCACGACCTCAGTCCGACCAAGACCAACCCCAGCCCTCAGTCCAAAGCTCGGTCAGCAGACCCAGTGACGCCCGTTCCGCGCGTAGCCCGAGCTCCACCTCCACAGCTTTCAATCGCGAGTTTTCCGGCGAGCCAGAGCCACCGTCGTCCTCCCTTTACGGCGACCTCAACAGTCATCTTCCTCAGCCCACGACCTTCAAGCCATTTCCAGCCCTAGCCCGCTCACAGGTCCGAAATCGCGAGCCCCGTCGAGCTTGCTCCATTCTCTGCAGACAGCAGCTCCTTGCCGCTGGCGAGCACCTCCCCTTCACGGCCAGCTTCGTTTTTTCATCGTGTTCATGTCCATAGTCGCCGCCACTTTCATTTTTTCTGCAGAAACCAGCTCCTCCTCATCGGAAATGATCCACGGCCAGCACCTCAAAAACTTAGCTCCACACCTGCAAATCGCGACCAGCTGCACCGGGACCTGACCAGCGGCATTTTCGGCCCATTTTCAGCTCCTCAGCCCGAGATCTACGGCCCACAGCCCTTGGTTCCGGCCGATTCGCTTCTTTGACTCTTGTTCTTATCTCGATCTCTTATTGACCTTCCGTTTTCGCTCGATTTAAGGTATAATAACTAGAACTAGGTTTTGATGGCTTAGACATAATATTTGAAAAGATATAAAGGCATAACTTGGATTATTTGAGCGATTTTGAATTTACGGGACATTTACGAGCTTGTAGCGATTTTCGGGACCCTTTTAAATAAATACCATAAAATTCGTTGCGTCGTTTTGAGGCCTACGTTGAAATTTGAGAATTTTTGGACGTTGTTTGATAGGTAAACGAGCTGGCCAAAGGTGTTGACCGGTCTTAGCGATTTTTAATTGACTAGTCTAGGGGTTGACTTTAGACTTGATTTGTTGATCGTGGACCATATATATATTGATGATGTTATGTTTCAATTTTCGTAAAATATTAGTTTAATTGAGATTTTAGCTGCAGTTGTGGACTATAAATTCATTATAAATCATATAGAAAATATATATTAAATATCGGCCTTAAATGAGTTAGGACTTTCGAGAATCAAAACCCTAGTTTTATCCGGTTCCGGTAACCGGGTATTTTCCAAATCCGAATATAATTGACTGAACCCTAGTACCGTTTGAGTAATTCTTAAACATCGTATCGTTAATTCGTAATGCGTATCATCGTCCCACACACGTGCTCGACTCTCGTCCGACCGTTGGAGCTAAACCGCCGAGTGCGTGCCCGTGCACCGAGTCCAAGTCAAACCACCGAGTGCGTGCCCGCGCACCGAGTCCATCCGAACTACCGTCTATGCGTCGTTTCGTTAGCCGTGGTACGAGCACGCCCCTGCGTCAGTGACCGTGGCACCGTTTCAAATTGTGCATCGGCTAAGTCGTGTTAGTCGAGTTCGTGCCGGCCCGAGTTGCCATGCCGAACTCGGACCACGGTCAAACTGAGCTGCACATAGTCAAGCGAATGATCGGACCACGGCTTCGAGTGAGCCGTCGGTCCAGTTCATCCAAACCGGTCCGGTCAGTCCGGACAGTTCGAGATAAATTATAGATATTTTTCAGATAAATTTCAGAGCCAGTCAGATTAAGATATCAGATATAGTCAAGGTTTCAGATATAGTTAAGATTTCAGATATATTTAAGATTCCAGATAAAGTTAAGATTCTTGATAGATTTAAAATCCAGATATAGTTTAGATTTCAGTGAGATTAAATTAAATCAGATCTTAGTTCCTGACTTAGAAATATTTCAGAGAACTCCAGAATGCCTCAAAGACGATAATATTTTTAAAGTCGAGAGAGAGCGAACCTAGGTATATAAGATATTAAAGATTTGAGTTTTATTCTGAGCCCAGTACTTAGAATATTTCGCTCAATATATTTTGTAGCTTGAGGAGAGTCGAGCCTTCGTCATCTACCCATTTCAGATATTTCAGCATTTGCATTCGCCAGTTTCTAGGTGGGGACCATGTACTGTGTATTTAATCGCTTTTAATAATTTATCATGTCTGAGATCTATATGTGATTAAATTGAAGGACCGAGATGGATGAGTGATCCCGTCTTGGTCAATATTTCAGAATTCAGTTATGACTGGGATGTGTGTGATTAGGGCTCGTCCTAAGTCTAGCGTCCACATGGGGCGATTAGTGCCTTTCCTGGATTTCTGTGGGAGGGGACCCCCAAAGTGTGCACATGAGTACCGGTTTACCGTTAGTCCCATAGTCAGACCAGTTTATTCATATATATGTTGATTTCATAGTTTGTTATTAATTGTGCTGAGTATTCAGTGCTAGTCCTGGCGGAGCACCGTTGATTCTTTTGTGCTCATGCCTCCCCACTACTCTATTTTTCAGGTGATGGAGTCCCGCGTGGAGCGTGAACCGGATGTGGTGGTGGTGAGCACCGTTGATTCTTTTGTGCTCATGCCTCCCCACTACTCTATGTTATGTTTTGTATTATTTGATTTATTTATGCCTTAGTCATGTTTCATTGATTGCTTGTATGCCCTTGATGTTTGAACTTATATTTGCTTTCGCATTCTAGAACTTTATTTTAGGATTTAAGACTACTATTTCAGGATTTCAGACTAGTATTTCAGAATTTCAGATTAGTATTTTAAGTAGTTCAGAATTTCAGATTAATATTTTAGTAGTTCAGAATTTCAGATTAGTATTTCTGGATTTCATACTAGTATCTCAGTAGTTCAGAATTTCAGATTCGTATTTCAGCATTTCAGAATTTCAGACTACTATTTCAGTATTTCAGACTATGCATG
>CACSLK010034598.1:31016682-31027191 GCA_902706635.1 Striga hermonthica
AGTGTGCATGCAAAAGTATATTACAAGGGGGTATGGCGCAATTTTTAAAATACAGGGGGAAAACGCGCAGATTTAGTATATTACAGGGGGGTTTGGTGCAATTTACCCTAAGAATTTGGGCCTGTAGGGAGCCCAAACCCTATACCTTCTAAGAGATCCCTAGTCTGGCCTAAGGACTCTATAAAAGGAGGGATAAGCACACGTTCTTGAACCCTACGCAGCATCACAAAACGTGATATCTTCAGCCACCATCGTGAGGAGAAAGTTATGCGAAGGGTTCAGAGAAGAACAAAGGCAATCCGCTCCTTTCAACTGTTTGGAGGATCGTCGTCCATTAGGCGTCCAAACGTGGTCGGGACACAGACTAGAAGATCGCTCAGATCGAATCGAAGCCTTGAAGAAAGGTATATCTTTGTTCGTCCTTTAGGAGCATGCTTAGGTTTATTCGAAATCATGTATGTACATGTTTGGTATCCGATATCGATCCGTGGGTAGGACCGCCTCGTCGACGTGTTCCAGCAATTGGTATCAGAGCCAGGTTTCGTAGATTGTCGGCTCTGCCTGGAACATGTAGTTGATTTCGTTTCTTCATTTATTCGTTTTCAGTCATGTTCATGGTATGGATGAATGTTTATCTCGTTTATGCTTCTGGATGGTGTCTATCGCAGCCCTTGTTGTTTGTTGTAATCATTTTTCCCACCAGATAATAAGTGTGGGTAGTATAGGCGATTTTGTAGACTATAGTAGGGCTGTTGTTGTTCAATTTTTTGCTGTAATTTTGTGTTCAAAGTCAAACGTGATGAAGATGATCAATCTGGAGGCGGCGGCTAGGGTTTCAGCATTCACCGGGGCCGATTTTGTCGGCGGAAACCGTTTTGGCCATAACTTTTGCTACAGGTGTCCGATTTCAGCCCATAATACCATTTCAGAAACGGGAGAGCGAGATCTACACATGTCACTGCTTTGCTAGGACGGCCTGTGGCGGGGTCAAATTCAATTGTCTAGATGAAGTTTTCGTCCCTTTTCCATCGGTGGGTGCGGACATTGCGTGAATGGCCCGATTTATGCGAGATTCTGATTCGAGTGTTCATCCACGACCTTGTTGAATCATGTAATAGCTTTGATAGGCTGTTAGTGGTTAGTTTTAAGGGGCTGCGATAGATGTGTTTTAATTTTTGCAATTTTATCGCTTTGTGGATGCCGATTTAATTTTTGCTAGAACATGTTTATTTGATTATGTGTCTAGCTGATTTAAATCGATTTTCTGGCATGCTAGAAATCATGTGAATAGGTGCTATAAATTCTTAAAGAGTTGTCATTGCTTTTGTTTTGAATTTTAGGAGCATGCTAGGATTTATGCGATTTGCGTGTTAGGAGCATGATAGGAATTGTATTATTTCTTATTGCATGCTGTTAAAAACCTTCAAGTAAAAATGACTAAGTGAGTTTAATATGAATTTTAATTAATTCATTTGGCCTCCACAATTGGTCTTTAAGTAAGGTGTCTGTCACTCGCGAGACCCTGGGAGTCTCCCCCTAACGGATGCGGCATTCACGAGCTTACTAGATAAGACTTCTAAACAAACGACTTAACCATTAGGTGAAGTGAGTGGCATACGTGTGACCCATGGGGTCTTCTCCCTAACGGATAGTGTCATTCGTAAGCTCACCGGTAAAGATTATTTCGAGATAACCGTAGAAAATTATTTACAAGCGATGTGTCTTCCCCATCGGTAGGTTCGTCAATTGTGGGTGATTGTTCTTGGGGTTAAATTGTGGTCATCACTTAGATGTGAATTTTAATATAACTCCCCAACGGAGTTCCTGTTTTAATTTACATGGCCAGCATTAATATTTCGACTATTAATTTCATTCGCCACAAGGACAGGTTGGCGCGCAATTGAGATTAATGACTGGGTGTCTGCTTAATTGAAATATGTGTAAACGTCCACCCAACGTGGCTTGCATGTGTGTTTGTTAAGTTGTTGAAGGTTGCATTAAATTATGGTTTTTTGAAGGTTTCCATATTTTATGCTTCATATTTATGTGAATTGTTGCTTACGTGTTTGCAATTATTTATTTCAGTTATTCATCATGTCATTCAATCCGCTTATGGTCATTCTCAATCAAAACAAGCTTACTGGTCCAAATTATTTGGACTGGAAGAGAAATCTAGATATTGTCCTTGTTGCTGATGAGTACAAGTTTGTGCTCACCACTCCTGCTCCTACTCCTTTGAGCGCCCAATCCACTGAAGAGGAAAGGGAGGCTCATCGGATGTGGCATAAGGCTGATGAGATGGCTCGTTGCTACATCTTGGCATCTATGTCAAATGTTTTGCAACAGCAGCATCACACCATGCCTACTGCTGCTGACATGATGTTGAGCCTCAAGCAACTCTTTGGTGAGCAAGATAGGGCTGCTCGGTTTGAGGCTATGAGGAAGATTATGTCTTCTTCATGCCAGAGGGAGCTTCTGTGCGAGAGCATGTTCTCAAGATGATGGAATATCTGAATGAGATAGATGTGCTCGGAGGAAATATCGATGGCAAAGCCAAGATCGATATCATCCTGCACTCGCTCCCGAAGTCCTATAGGAACTCCCGCCTGAATGCAATGATGAATAAGAAGGGCTATACTCTAGCCGAGCTTCTTACGGACTTGGTTGCAGTGGAGGGTCTTATGGGAAGGGGACCACAAGCTCATGTTTCTGTACAAGTTGGACCTTCTTCGTCGAAAGGCGGGAAGAAGAAAAAGCAAGTGCAGAAAAAGAGTGGTGGAACTAGTGGGAGCAGTGGGAGTGGTGGGAGCAAAGCAGTAGCGCCTTCTGGTGGCGTGGTGAAGCCGAAAGGCAAGTGCTTCAAGTGCAACAAGACAGGATATTGGAAGTCAGATTGTCTCCTCAAGGACGCTCATGGTACGTCTCTTGCTTTAGTTGTCGAAACATGCTTTGCGGCTTGTTCTACCAGTTCTTGGGTAGTAGTTACAGGAGCCACTGATCATGTTTGTTATACTTTGCAGGGGTTTCTGCAAAGAAGGCAGCTCAGTGAGGGCGAGATTACCATCAGCTTGGGCAACGCTGCACGAGTGGCGGTAGATGCAGTGGGAGATGTGCACTTGTCTTTTTCTGATTTTGTTTTAGTATTAAAGAACGTTTTGTACGTGCCGAGCTTTTGGAAGAATTTAATTTCAGTTTCGAAGCTGTTTTTTGATGGATATTCAGTTATTTTTAATGACAATGTCGTTATTATGAGAAATAACTCTTTTATCTGTTCTGGCATGTTGGTTAACAATCTTTATACTATTACTTGTGCATATCATACTGTGACTGAGGCTCATGCATCTTCATCACTAAACAAGATAAAGGAACCTTCTCAGTCGAATCAGACATATCTTTGGCACCTAAGATTGGGTCATGTCAATCTAAGGAGGATCCAAAGGCTGGTAGGTAATGGCTTCTTGGATTCTCTCCAAGTCGAACCATTTCCAGTCTGCGAATCCTGTTTGGAAGGCAAGATGACTTCTAGGCCCTTTAAGGCCAAGGGGAATAGGTCCAATGATGTGTTGGAATTGATTCACTCTGATTTGTGTGGGCCTATGTCTATTCAAGCTAGAGGTGGTTTCGAGTATTTCGTTACTTTCATTGACGATTACTCAAGATATGGGTACATTTACTTGATGCGCCGCAAGTCTGAATGCTTTGACAAGTTCAGAGAATTCAAGGCAGAAGCGGAGAACCGTCAAGGGAAAAGTATCAAGTCACTGCAATCTGATCATGGTGGCGAATACCTTAGCAATGAATTTAGGCAATACTTATTAGAGAATGGGATTACATCCCAGCTGACCGCGCCAGGTACTCCCCAACAGAATGGCGTAGCAGAGAGGAGGAATAGGACTATGCTGGAAATGGTGAGATCGATGATGAGCTATGCTTCATTACCTACCTCGTTTTGGGGATATGCCTTGGAAACGGTGGCGTACCTTCTTAACTTTGTACCTTCTAAATCAGTTCCTAAAACTCCAATAGAATTGTGGTCCGGGCGCAAGCCCAGTTTAAACCACATTCGGATTTGGGGCTGCCCAGCACATGTGTTGGATAAGGAAGCTGATAAGTTGGCACCTAGAACATAAGTACGGTTGTTTGTAGGTTACCCAAAGGGAACGAGAGGTGGTTACTTTTATAGTCCTAAAGATCAGAGGGTAGTGGTTAGCACCAATGCCCGATTTTTAGAGGATGACTATATGAGTGAGCATAAGTCCAAGAGTGAGATTATTCTCAACGAGTTGAGGGCAAACAATGGCATACCGAGTGTGCAAGAGGATATACCACAAGAGACTGCACAACGTGTTGACTCTGATGTATTTACACCTGAATTGCCTCGTCGTAGTGGGAGGGTTGTTCGTCAGCCCGATCGTTTCATGTTTGTGGGAGAGTCCTCAGACTGCATCCCAGGTGACGAGCATGATAGTGACCCTCTAGACCTACAATGAGGCAATCCAAGACGTAGATGCAGAATCTTGGCAGAAATCTATGGATTCTGAGATTGAATCTATAGATGCTATTGATGTCTACGACCTTAGGGACCTTCCTGAAGGCAAGAAAGCCATTGGGTGCAAATGGGTCTATAGGCGTAAGAGAGGATCTGACGGGAAGGTTATTTCCTTCAAAGCACGGCTGGTTGCGAAGGGTTTCACTCAGAAAGAGGGAATCGATTATGATGAGACCTTCTCACCGGTAGCCATGCTTAAGTCGATCCGAATTCTCTTATCCATAGCAAGTCACATGGACTATGAGGTTTGGCAAATGGATGTCAAGACAGCTTTCCTTAACGGAAACTTGGATGAAGACATCAATATGCAGCAACCCGAGGGTTATGTGAAGAAAGGCCAAGAGCATCGAGTATGGAAGCTAAAGAAGTCTCTTTATGGACTAAAACAAGCTTCTAGGTCTTGGAATATTCGTTTTGACGAGGTGATCAAGTCCTATGGATTTGATCAATGTCAAGACGAAAGTTGTGTGTACAAAAAGAGCAACGGAAACGTAGTGGTATTCTTGGTACTATACGTAGATGATATCGGCAACGATGTCAAGATTTTGTCGGACGTAAAGGTATGGCTTTCAGAACAGTTTCAAATGAAGGACTTGGGTGAGGCATCATACATTCTTGGAATCAAGGTCATTCGTGACAGGAAGAAAAGAATGTTGTGTCTGTCTCAAGCTGCTTACATTGATACTGTGATTGCTCGTTTCAGCATCCAGAACTCCAAGAAAAGGTTGCTACCTTTTCGGCATGGAGTTCCTCTATCTAAGGATATGTGTCCGAAAACACAAAAGGAGATAGAGGAAATGGCTAAGGTTCCTTATGCTTCGGCTGTAGGAAGCCTTATGTATGCCATGCTGTGCACGAGACCTGATATTTGCTATGCGGTTGGCATGGTTGCGAGATATCAGTCTAACCCTGGTCAAGGACACTGGACTGCGGTAAAGCATATTCTCAAGTATCTGAAAAGAACTCGAGATTATATGCTTGTTTACCAGTCAGACGGTCTAACTCCTTTGGGTTACACAGATTCTGATTTTTAAGCTGATCGAGATAAGAGAAAGTCGACCTCGGGTTATGTGTTTATGATGGGAGGCAGAGCGATCTCATGGAGGAGTGTGAAGCAGAAATGCATCGCAGATTCTACCATGGAAGCCGAATACGTTGCTGCTTCAGAAGCAACAAAGGAAGTTGTTTGGCTCAGGAGCTTCTTACTGGACTTAGGGGTATCTTCGAGTGTGCCTAAGTGTATCAAAATTTATTGTGACAACGCTGGTGCAATCGCAAACTCGAGAGAACCCCGAGCACATAAGGCCAGTAAACACATCGAGAGAAAGTACCACCTTATACGAGAGATCGTAAAATGAGGAGATGTGGTTGTGACGAAGATAGCATCGTTGGATAATCTAGCTGATCCTTTCACGAAGACTCTGACTGTCAATGTCTTCGAGAAACACGTAGAGGGTCTTGGTTTACGATGTGTTGCAGCTAGACTTTTAGTATAAGTGGGAGAATTGTTATGGCATGTGTTTATATATACTAAAAGTTTAGCATTAGTATAAGTGGGAGATTGTTGGGGTATACAGTAAAGCAAACTTTTATGTGAGCTTTTTGATTGTATTTATTCGATTTCCCATTTGACTGAAATAAATGTTTTCACATTGTTGTATTCTTTATGATTGCTTGTATGCTAAATGTACAATTATCTTATATTGTAGACAATGTGGTGTGTTAGTAGTCACACAGAAGATTACATTGTCTGTCCCTTATAAGATATAAATGGTATTCACCACTGAGATAGTTATGGACATGACTATCGGTTTAGGTTGTAGTATAAACTGGATATAGCTTGTCTTGGCTATTGGTTTATACTAGTGCGCTGCGTCGCATTGAATGGATCACAGTTGAGACGTGTTCTTCAGTTCTGACTATCATGAAGAACCTAGGTCTCAGTGACTCTACTAATTCTTAACCCTAATTGTGATACTTAGATATGTGGGATATTTGTTTGTTACTTTGATTTACCATGGGTGAGAGCCAAGTATTGGTTCAATATGCTCTGTATCTTGGGTAACAACATTATCTGCATGATATCTATTTATTGGCATTAGGGCACCGTGCCCTGGACATCCAGGTTGATGAAGTCCCCTTAAGGAACTCATAAGGATTATCGTATAAACCCTGCAGGTGGATTTATTCCGTACGATAATAAGGTTGAGTGGTACTACTTAAGGAATAAAAGATATTAATTAATTAAAGCAGTCAGAAGCTTTAATAATTAATGGACGTGCGATATCTTAAACACGGGGAATTATATCGAGTCTAATAGAAGCCCTGATTCATTTCGGGATAGGACGGGAGTGCAATATTAATTCTCTAGTGGAATGAATTAATATTTACAGGCCAAATTGTGTTCTGGGCTGAACATAAGAATTTGGGCCCGTAGGGAGCCCAAACCCTATACCTTCTAAGAGATCCCTAGTCTGGCCCAAGGACTCTATAAAATGAGGGATAAGCACACGTTCTTGAATCCTACGCAGCATCACAAAACGTGACATCTTCAGCCACCATCGTGATGAGAAAGTTACGTGAAGGGTTCAGAGAAGAACAAAGGCAATCCGCTCCTTTCAACCGTTTGGAGGATCATCGTCCATCCGGCGTCCAAACGTGGTCGGGACACAGACTAGAAGATCGCTCAGATCGAATCAAAGCCTTGAAGAAAGGTATATCTCTGTTCGTCCTTTAGGAGCATGCTTAGGTTTATTCGAAATCATGTATGTACATGTTTGGTATCCGATATCGATCCGTGGGTAGGACCGTCTCGTCGGCGTGTTCCAGCAGTATGGAGATCAGATATACAGGCCATTACTCAAAATTCACCCGGATACTTGAAGTCGCACCTTATCAAGCCACAGCAAGTCAGTAAGTTCCACGTTCCAATTTTGAGATAACCTGTAAAATGTCTCGGGATAGCTTCTAAAGTTCAAGTAAGGTTATTCAGTTATGTGAATGTTGAGACTAGTGATGTCGAAATTAAAGATGGTCTGTCTAATAAGACAAGACTTATGAGTATGTCCAGTGCCTCGATTCTCAAATTCAAAAAAAAAAAATTGAGAAATCGCAGGAAAGATTCTTTACAATAGACTTTTCTTGAGGTTAAGTTTAACCTCAGGGAAGGTAAAGGTTTGTAGGTACAACGTGTCGATATTCGACACATATTTCGTTCGTGATAGAGAAGACCAATCAACAGCAACAGACAATGCCGTAGAGATAACCGGAGCTTTCCATTCAAGGACGCATGTCGCAAAAAGAAAAGGATGCCATGCCTGAGTCATAGTACACTAGGAAATCACAGGGAGTTAGCATTATAGTACATTGAGGTTACTAGCTTAAGATACAGATATGATCAGTTATACAGACTACATCGACATCGCAGGTGCAATGTTCGCCAGGTGCTGCATGTGAGTATGCTGCACTCACTAGATGAGGCGTACGTGTGCTGCATTGCAATGTGCCGCGAACGATGTGCCGCGTTATCGAGTATATGTTCACGAAAGGTATTTACCGAGATTGCTAGTTATCCTTATTTGTACATGTGCATGTCTCTAAAATTTTCCGTGTGTACTAACGACTTGGGTTACACAACCAACGTTCAGACCGAAGATCAACAATCAGCCAGGAGGTGATGACCAGTGCACTCCAGAATTATGTTTCTAGTATCAAGTATGATCAGTATGACACTTTTATTCAGTAAGGTGTCCAATTCTAATCAGTACTAATCACCAGTTCACTACATTATAGTGAATTGGCGGTTCTTCAGCTAAAAACAAAGTCTAAACTCAGTATTCATATATTGAGTTATAAGTTATGTCATCAATAAGTATAATCTTGGATTAAACTTGTACGTTCAGTTTTAGTATTTCCGGGGACGGAAATATTTTAAGGGGGTTGGATTGTAACGCCCTGAATTTTATTAATAAAGGAAAATACTAGCTTTTAATTATAAGCTAGCCTTTGTTAATAAATGTTCATGTTAATGTTCAAGTCCAAGTTATCAGCTAGTTAAATTCCAAGTTCGACGTTAAGTCGAAAGTAAACCCGGTTAATTTTATTTATTAACCGAGCTAATTCTAGTAATTAATCTCAGTCTATTTATTTAATAAATGGACATCAGTAAGTCGAGATTAATTATTTCAGTGTTGACGTATTAATCGAATTCGAGAATATTCGATAAATTGTCAAAGATGAGTTTCGAGCCCAGTTAGTAAGTTATTCAGATATAAGTTTGACTTTAAGTCGAAAATCTATTCGGTTTAATTTATTTTCACTAACCAAATCAGTTTCGATAATTAATTTCCGATATGTTTATTTTTATAAACGGCTATTATTTAATTGGGATTAATTATTTTAAGTCGACGTATTATTCGAAATTGAGATATTCGAATTAAATCGTCGAAGTCAAGCCGCGACCGAAATCGAGCATGTTCGGTCGAGTTATGTTCTAATTTTCTTAACCCTAGTCGAGTATTTGTAGTATTAAATTAAGATCAATTCATTAATTTGGAATAGGAAATTAGATTAAGTCATATTAGTCTTTAATTGATTCAATCTCGGTTCATTTTTCTTTTCTCATGATTAGTAGTGTTGTGTCCGGCTTTTTGTGTGCTATACACTTTATATTTCGAAACTTGCTACTTATTGTGGGAAGATTAAAATTCATGGTCAAGTCTTGGCTCAAGTCATGTGAGGCGTGACTAACCTAGTTGCTTAAGTTATTGTAGTGGACACATGTTTTTATTTAATTAAAGCATATGAATAAGTAGCATGCGCCGCCCTCAGCCTTAATTATATAAGCTTGTCTAATAGATATTAGAAGGATTTCATTTTAAATTCTCCTCTTTTCCTTGTGATAGCTGAGAGTATTAGCCAAGTGAGGTGGGTTTACCAAAAGTTTTATTTTTTTTACCTTTTGAAAGAGAGAATATTTATATTGCCGAGAGTAGAGTTCAAGTATTATTGAGTGTTTATTAAGTTAGTTAAGAGAAAGCCTTAGAAGCATTAAGGTGAAGGAGAATTGCCGGTGTAATAGTTGTTCCGAGGTGTAGCCACGAGAGTCTTCCGAAAGGACACGGGCGCAAGGCAAGCTCTCGAGTTTAGTACCTATTCCACGACCAATCGGAGGGGTAAATTCATAACGACCTCCTTTTAATGTATTTATGGTCATTTTAAGCAAGATCATATAGAAATCATGTCATTTGATTCATGTTTAGTACCA
The DNA here is from genome assembly GCA_902706635.1 of Striga hermonthica. Lineage (NCBI taxonomy): Eukaryota > Viridiplantae > Streptophyta > Magnoliopsida > Lamiales > Orobanchaceae > Striga > Striga hermonthica. Next base: position 31,026,498 of record CACSLK010034598.1, read on the forward strand.
AGTTGCACTCGGAGGTGCCATTTAGGCCCTTTCCGAGCTATGTCAGGTTCTAGCCAAACACTTCCGAGTAATTTATGTATATTTAGTCTTTTCAAATAATTTTATGTTCAGACATAAGGGGTTTGCCGGAGGAAGTCACCGGACGACCGGCGAAAGGCCGACCATAGTACCTGCCCGCACATAGCGTGCGTATGGTACGACCGGTAGTCACCGCGGGCACACAGGCAGCATGCACACGCTCAGCAGTGCGTGTGCGTAGCCAGTGCCTAGCAGCCAGTAACGTGCTACTGCATGTCAGTGCGTAGGCGCGCAGTGTGCGCCAGTACGCGCCCGGAAGCACGCAGTCAGCCTGTGCGTACGCTCGCAGTCGTAGACACCTGGTAGCGCGCCTCGCAATGCACGTACGCATAGCCAGTGATGCATAACGCACGTTGGCCAGTCTCCACGCACGCCAGCGCGCCAGACAGCGTGCCAGCAGTGCCCAACAGGCCTCGTCGTTGCCTGGCAGCACGCCCGAGTGCCATGCGCAGCCAGCGTGCCAGTCGCCTGCCCATGACGCGCAGTAGCTCCCGGCAGTGCCAGTGTGTGCCAGTACCGTCGCCAGCGCTCACGGCAGTGGCCATGCATGTCTGGTAGCGCCCAGTAGTCGTTGGCCGTGCACAGCAGCATGCCAGCAGTCGTCCCCAGCGCATGC
>CACSLK010034598.1:31036506-31059374 GCA_902706635.1 Striga hermonthica
CTCTCTCTCTCTCTCTCTTTCTCTCTCTCTTTCACACACACACACTGAGACACACAAACACACACATTCCGTCTTCGCAATTCCTCCCGCCCGTCACCGCCTGCCGCCTGCAAGTGTCGCCTTCGCCACCGCAAACCTGCACCTCCCACCACCGTCGCCCGAAATTGTCGAACCTTCTCCAACCGATCCATCGCCAGAGTTCATGTCTAGTGGAGGCCCGCGACGCTGCACACCGAGTTCACTGTCCTCCGACGGCTTCGAAATCAGCCTTCATCGGCTACATCGTCTTCATCGGCGTGTCCTCTGAACTCTAGATCGACCGCCGCGACCGACTCTGCAGAACCTTCTCCCCGTCAAAATTGAAGCAAAATCGGCCTCTCCTTCTTGTTCTGGCATCCCGAAGACTAGACCTGTACAAACATCCGACGAGTTTTGTAGGCCCATGGTGATCGTTTGTTGATTTCTAAAAAGTTGCAGGCGGACAATTTTGGGGTGAATTATTTGAGAATTAGATAGGTTTGAGGGACCTTATTGCAATTTTACAAATTTTAATTATATTACAATTGAGTTCATGGGCAAAATCATAATTTATAAAAATATTATTTTTACATATATTTTTATACACATATATTATGTATTTAAACCAAAAAAATACCGCAAATTTTTTGTTGTTATATGATTCCTAACAACGATTTAGTTCTGCGTTTATTTAGTAGTGATGATTAATTTTAGCGTAAAGCATGTATAAAATACTCAACAGTGGCCCCGGTCCGAGGTGAACCGAGGTGAAAAGCTTGTATGAGCTGTTTCGCGTTTCATTATAGAAGTCGGTTTTTCAGGAATCGAATCCCATACAAGTACCATCAGCTAGCTATTTATAGTAACTTTTTTGGTATATACATCGGGATCCGTGCGTCGCTTGTCTGATAAAGCTACTTTTGAAGGGCGGCAGAGCCAGTGGGCCCTACGTAAATGATAACAAACCTCATAGATCGTGAGAGGGGCGTGTAGGCGCCTTGTCACCTGCCTTAAGAGGTGACGACCTTGGTTCGCGTTGACCTCGGTTTGGAGTGACTTCGGTGGGTAGGGATCACTTCGGTCTTTTATGGTTATACCGGTTTATTGTGCGAACCGGGATGACTTTGGGTCGTGTAGGTGTTGGAGTCAAATTCGTTGAAGATGCGGGTCAAGGTCCGTAATTGTGTTTTACCGAGTCGGATGATAACAGAGAGGCCCCCAATATCGGCGAGCATACGAAGTGATGGTAGTCGATATTGCAGTACAATTTGAGGCTTCGAGTCGGTAAGAGACTGAAAGCTAGACATTCTGTATTCTCGTTATTCTGACGCGCTTGAGGTACCCGAAGTGGGTCATACATTCCGAAGTGGAGTTGATTACCGAGGTGAGAACACTTGGTGAAAATCTGTTATTGTTTGGGGAATAACGGGAGGAATACGAACAGACGTAACGGTCGACAATTTAATGTCAGCGCGTATGGTCACGCCGTAATGGTCTTAAATGAGGTAACGGTCGTCTTTAATAGAGTGCCACGTGTACAGTAGGCTTCTGTTAGATGAAAGGGTGGCACCGGTTGGAATTAGGGGTCGCGTCGGTTGCACGCGCCCCTAATTAGGATCTCTAACGGTCAGAAATTGGAGATTATAAATAGGGCTTCGCAATTTCCGATTGAACTTTCTTCACTTTCGCTTCAATTCTTGAGCTTTTGCATACAGTAACTTTGTTGTTGAATTTTCCTTGAAAACTTAAAAGTTATTCTCTGTGCACCGTTCGACTGTGGATTCTTTGGTAAGCTTCACCTCCAATTTTTATTTTGTTATTTGTTCTGTGTTCTTCGTTTCGTGTGATGGCGTCAAAGGGAAAGGGTAAGGCGGTGGCGAGTTCTTCTAGTACCGAGTCAGTTCCGTTGGAAGTATATCACAACTCGGAATTGGTCGAATTAGCTTTTGAGTATCATCGGTGGGATCCGATGTTAGAGAGGCATCTAGATATCAAGCCTAACGATGAAGATGGTGACTGCGTGGTGGATGAAGACGCTGTCGTCGTTGAGGTGCCTCACTGGAGGAGGCCGGTGAGAAGATGGCCCGATCCTGCGATTGATTTTGACGGCGAGCCGAGCATTCTGACCGATGCTGATGTGGTGATGCTGCGAGAACAAGTGCGGATTCCACCTTCGGTGAAGATTTTCGCCCCTTATCCTGGGGAAAGAATAACAAGTCCTCCTCCGGGGTGCGTGGGCGTATTTGCGGAAAGCTTGAGATTGGGGTTGAGATTCATGTTACCGAACTTGATCACGGAATACCTCCGGAGTTGGGGGTTACCGTTGTGCCAGATTACTCCCAATAGTTGGAAAAAGATAATCGGTTTAATGGTGCTGCTGCACGAGCAGGGCGAGGGGTTGCCATCATGTGAAGAAATGAGGAGCATCTTTGCTTTTAAAAAGAGTCCGAGGAGACATGTTGCAGAGTCTTCGTGCTGTTTCTTTGCCGGAGCGAAACCACAACATGGCCTAAAAGTCGGTGAGATAATAACCGATATCCCGGAAACTCTCCACGGATTCCAAGAAGAGTGGTTGTGGATTGGGGGAGAATGGAAATCCGAGAGCTTTTTCCATGAACCTCAGATTGACGGGATGACGATTCCGATGTTGATTCATTCTGGAGCAAGTGAGTTTATTTCGTTTTTCAATTCGGGTATATCTTTCTGATTTTGGTTTTGTTCTGTGTACTAACAGGTCGGCACTTTTACCCTTTGTAGAAAAAGAGACTAAACAGAAAGAGCCGAAGCTTAGTCCAGAGTTCGGTGGGAAGTTAATTACACTTGCTGGCTTGGACAAGGAGATACGAGATTATCGCACACTTGTAGTAGATCCGAAACTTGAAGCTGCCGGTCTATCTCCTGGAGTTTCTAGCTTGAAATTTTACCCCGGTAAGTGGACTTTAATATTTTAGTATCTTTGTCCGTACTTCAATACACGTAAAACAGCCGGCTGTAACTTTGGTCGTCTACTGGTTTTTAATGCAGTATACTATCCGCTCCTCGAATTTTTGGGTTATTGTTCTATTAAGGAGGCTAAGGACTTCAGGCGCAAGTATCCGAATAGGGATCTGCAATCCAAATTTGGTAAAAGTCGGGATCTGCGACTGACTAACGCCATGAGGAGGGATTTAGTTCGCGCTTTGGTGAAGAGGACCGCTGGTCAAAAGAATGCCGGCAAAAAATCGACCGAGGTGGGGTCGAGCGCGACTTCGGCTGCTGTTCCAGAGAGCCTGAAGTCTCTACAAGAAGTGACAACTACCGAGGTGCCGCCAGTTATGAATGCTGCTGCGATCAACCAAGCAGAGCCTGAGCCTAATGTGACAGGATCCGAGGTGGCCGTGGTCGAGTTACCGCACTCCGGGGTGTAGAGAGAGGAGCCGGAGAAGCCATCATCTCCTCTGAAGTCCGTGGAGTCTGCTCAACTCGAGAGAAGGAAAAAGAGAATGTTGGTGAAGATGCCCAACGTGGGAGCTTCTTCTGGAGCGGAGAGGAGGTCAAAGAAGAAGCACGACTCCGGTCGTAAGGTGGGTGAGAAGGGTGCAGATGAGTCGCCCCGGTTTGAGAAATCATTTCTGTCGATTGATGACGACAGGGTCGCTAAAGTCAAGGTGCCTGAAGGTGTTGTGGAAGAGTGGTTCACCACTTTTCAGTCTGTCAAGTACCCGCACATGTCCTCGAGAATCGACATGCCAGAGAACGCTAAAGCTGCGGCACGGGTGCCTTTGATGGTGTGGGACCCCAAGTCCGAAGTGGGCGTTTCCTCCTTATCAAGTGTAGATAAATTGAGCTACGCCAAGGCGTGTTTGGGTCGGGCTTTGGTCAGTCTGGTCGCTGTTGAAGACGATCATAGTCAGATTGCGGCTCAATTGGACGGGAAAAAAAGACACCATTGCTGCGCAGGATGCCATGATTGCATCGTTGAAGGAGGAGTCGACTAAGGTGGAGGCCGACATGAAAGGCAAAATTTCTGAACAAGTCACTCAGTTGGAAGTGGCGCAGGCTGAAATCTTGGCGTTGTCCGAGGAGAAAAAGGCTTTTGAGACCGAGGTGGCTGATCTTAAGGCGCGCCTTGCCTTTGTCGAGCGACATCCAAGGCTTTAGAGGCCAAGGTTGAGGAGACAGAGAAAGCACTGTCAGATGAGAAGGTCGAGCATGAAGCAACTCGTAAAGAGTGTGCCGAGGTCCGTGAACTTGTGGGTCGACAACAAGATGCGCATCAAGCTGAGTTGGCTAAAATTGAGAAGGAGAAATCGTCTTATGGTGAAACCATGTATGAGATTGGCCTTCAAGCTGGAAAGGATTCTGTTCCCGAAGTGGAGGTTGCTCAGATCGGTAATAAGGAGGTTGCAGACGGGGCTGGTGCCGAAGTGGAGGAAGAAGTTGGTCCAGACTTGGAACTTGAGATGAACACTTGCCTAGCACTCCGGTGGGTCATCGAGCGTTACGATGCGGGTTATTACGACATCGACGATATTCTTCTATTCTTATTTCGCAAACTCGCAAAGTATGGCTTCGACACCGAGATAAAGGGGATGCACGTGGAGGCCGACGAAGATGAGCAGGAATTTTGTGTTTGGATGCTCCGCCGATCTAAAGAAATGACTGCGAATCCCGACTTGCCACCGCTTTCCGAGGACAGGGCAGCTCTCCTCCACCGCGCTTATGTCAATATGATTTTGGAAGAGGAAAAAGAGAAAAGAAAAGAACTGGCCGACATATATCTCTCGACTCTTGCCGACGTGGAGGTTGAACAACATTTTGATGATATGACCCCGGAGCAGATTCAGAGCAGGGTCAAGGCTTACATTGAGGAAAAGGCTAAGTCGACCGACAAGGAAGTCGAGATCATCAAAACTGTCCCTTCAGTTGATGGTGATTCTGATAACGTGCGAGATCCTCGTGATGAGCTCGTCCCGGTGTCAGATGCAGCTATTGAGGAAGCGGCCAGGACAAAGGAAGTGGCGGTCTTAGAGCGATTATCTTCAGGGAGGAAGTCGGGGAGAGCAGTGGTACCGGTCACGATGTTGAGAAGACAACCGATGCGGCTTGAAGTTTGGAAGTATTTTTATTACTGCGCTTTTAGTTTATTAATTTCGAAGTAAGACATCGGGGTGTCAGCATGTTGGCATCCTTAGTAGGATTTTATACTTTTAAGTAAGTAGTCGGGGATGTCGGGTTTACTGACTCCCTTAGTAAGAAATATGTAAGGAATTCCCCAATATTTTAATATAGATTTGAAGTATTTGTAGATCTTCTTTTGTGTTTGCTGTGCAAATGTCAGCAAGTTTTGATCAAGTATACTGAACTCGGTACGGATTCTTTAAAATGGACTGTCCCAACTCGGGTTCATTCATGTCAATAGCCGAGTTGTGGGCCTTTTGATAAAGGTAAATTCCGAGTTCCGGAATGAGCTGTTTTCAATAACTTCGGCCACTAGTGCAAGTCAATATACGAACTTTATTAAGAATTTGCAAAACTTAACACATGTTTGGGCCGTACATAAAACAAAATATAGGTCACCGAACTTCGTCAGAGTTCGATTGTGAAACGGCCCCAAACGATTCATTTATGTTACGTTCGGTAATCATCGGGACCCGCCAAATCAAGTTTGGTGAAATGGCGTTTGACGAGCTTCAACCCCACCCAAAATATATGTAGGTTTTGGATAGATTATGAGGAATCAGCGAGACCGAGTGTCGCAATGCTTATATCGGTACAAAATATTTATAGAACCGAGTTTCAAAGTATTTTACATCGGTACCGAACTGTTGCTCGGATTTTTCAAAAATGAAAGTATGCAAACTTTCAGTACATCAAAAGAGTCACTTCGTCCATTCAGTGAGGCAAAAGGAAGGTCTGTTCAAAAGAAGAGTCGGCTACCCGACTTCGGACCATTCATTGATAGAACTTCTTTAGGAAAACAGCATTCCATGGATATTGATGTGGAGTTCCATCAGGGTGAGCGATTCGGTAGGCCCCATGAGGTAGGACTTCAATAATTTGGAAGGGTCCTTCCCATTTCGGTTTGAGTAGGCCGGGGTCGGCCCCCATCACGCGTTTAAGAACCAGATCTCCAACTCGGAACGTACGCGGCTTGAATTTGGAATTAACGTATCTTTCGCTCCTGTGTTTATAAGCAGCATTTTTGAGCTCAGCGCGGGTACGGTGTTCTTCAAGCAGGTCCAGATTAGCTTTCAGGTTATCCGAGTTGGACTCTTTGGTAAAATGTTGAATTCGGTAAGTAGGTGCACCGAGTTCAACTGGGACTACGGCTTCTGATCCGTAAGTGAGTGAGAACGGGGTCTCGCCGGTGGAAATTCGGGTAGTTGTCTGATAGGCCCAGAGGACATGTGGCAACTCCTCAGGCCAAGCTCCTTTGGCAGCATCAAGTCAGACTTTGAGGCCGGTTTTTATGAGCTTGTTCACAGCTTCAACTTGTCCGTTGGATTGTGGATGGTAGGGCGAAGAAAAAAAGTGTTTAATATTATATTCTTCGCAAAGGGACTCAAGTTGCTTGCCTTCGAATTGTCTGCCGTTATCGGTAATGATGGAGTTCGGTACTCCGAAGCGGCAAATGATGGATTTCCATATAAAGCAAGAACTTTCTGTTCGGTTATCGTGACTAATGGTTCGGCCTCGGCCCATTTGGTGAAGTAATCAACCGCTACGATGGCAAATCGGACGCCTCCTTTTCCGGTTGGCAGGGGACCTATGAGATCGATCCCCCATTTGGCGAAAGGCCATGGACTCTAGATTGATTTGAGCTCCTCAGGAGATTGGTGGACGTTGGGTGCGAATACTTGGAATTTCGGACATTTGCGAACCCATGCGGCGGCGTCGATTTTTAAGGTCGGCCAGTAGTAACCCTGTCGCAGGACTTTGTAAGATAAGGCCTGTGCACCGGGATGACTTCGGCAAATTCCTTCATGGACTTCTTCGAGGACATACCGTGAGTCGAATTCACTCAAGCATTTTAAAAGTGGGACGGAGTATCCTCGTTTGAATAAAATTCCATTGTCCAGTGTACATCGTGCTTCTCGGATCCGAAGTGCCCGGGCTTCCTTTGGGTTTGAAGGTAAGGCCCTAGTTTCTAAATACTGAATGATAGGATCCATCCCACGTCGGAGATTTTTGCGACGTCGTCACTGGGCCAACAACCGCGACCTCAGGAAGGAAGGTCGACGGCTGCTCTTGTTGTCCGACTTGGACATACTCCATACTTTCCATCCCGGTACTTGAGGCTAATCGAGATAAGGCATCTGCTTGAACATTAAGAGTTCGTGGAATGTGTTCTACATCAACAGAGAACTTTGATAGCTTCTTTTTTGCCAGGGACAAATATGGTGTTAACCGAGGTTCCTTGACTTCGTATGAGCCATTAATTTGGTTGACAAGAAGTTGAGAGTCTGAAAAAACTTTTAGTTGCTTCACGTTCATGGATTCAGCCAAATTTAGGCCGGACAGCAAGGCTTCGTATTCGGCTTCATTGTTGGTTGCAGGGAAGAGAAATTTTACCGAATGGCAGAATAATCGATTTTCAGGGTTTGCCAAGACTATTCCTGCACCTGCTCGGTTTGCTGTTGAAGAACCGTCGATGTAAAGAACCCACGGCTGATTGTCCTCATGAACTGTTATGGCCGGAGTGAATTCAGCGATGAAGTCGGATAGGGCTTGTGCCTTGATCGCGGTCCTCGGTTGGTAATGGATGTCGAATTGTCCGAGCTCGATTGCCCATTTTATCATGCGTCCCGAGGTATCAGGTCGGTGCAGGACTTGTCGCAATGGATATGAAGTGCAGACCGTTACAGAATGCTCTTGGAAATAAGGTCGTAGTTTTCGTACGGCAATAACAAGTGCAAACGCCAACTTTTCCATAGGGGGGGTAGCGTAGTTCGGCATCATGTAGGGCTTTGCTGACGTAATAAATAGGTGATTGTAACGTCCCTTCTTCACGTACTAAAACGGCGTTGATCACTGAATCACTGACTCCGAGGTACAAAAACAACATTTCCTCGGGTTTCGGCTTTTGTCACGTCGGTGGAGAGGCGAGGGTTTCCTTGATGCTGATGAGGGCTTTCTGACACTCTTCGGTCCACTCGAAACGCTTTCCCTTTTTGATTGTTTCGAAAAAAAGGTTTACACCGATCTATGGATTTGGAGATAAACCGGTTCAGTGCAGCAAGTCGGCCAGTTAGGGCCTGAACACCCTTGACCGGGGTCGGGGGAGTTAGATCTTGAATGGCTTTAATCTTGGCCGGGTTGGCTTCAATTCCATGTTGGCTGACCATATAGCCCAGAAATTTTCCAGACTCAACTCCGAAGGTGCACTTCTTGGGATTTAAAACCATTGAATAAGATCGGAGAATATTGAACATGTCCTAAAGATGTGTTATGTGATCAGACGTGTGCACCGATTTGACGAGCATGTCGTCTACGTAGACTTCCATGTTATGCCCGATCATCTTAGTAAACATTTTGTTGACAAGACGCTGATAAGTGGCCCCAACATTTTTTAACCCAAATGGCATCATGGTATAACAGTACAAGCCCCGTGCTGAATAGAATGAGGTGTGCTCAAAATCTTCGGGATCCATAGGAATTTGATTATAACCGGAGTAGGCATCCATAAAACTCATCAACTCGTGTCCTGATGTGGCATCAACCATATAATCTATGTGAGGGAGCGGGTAACTGTCTTTCGGGCATGCTTTATTCAAGTCGGAAAAGTCGATACACAGCCTCCACAGGCCATTGCTCTTTTTGACGAGAACGGGGTTTGAGACCCATGTCGGATACTTGGCCTCTTTAATGAACTTGTTGTCGATGAGTTTCTTAACTTCTTCTTCCAACGCTTTCTGACGGTCCGGTCCCAATTTTCTTCGTTTTTGCAAAATTGGCCAGACAGTCCGGTCGAGATTTAATTTATGGCTGACGACACCGGGGTCAATGCCCTTCATGTCTTCGTGTTTCCAAGAAAAAACGTCGGAATTATGCTTGAGAAATGAGATGAGTTCTGAACGAAGAGGCTCTTGAAGGTGACTCCCAATGCACAGCGATTTGTGGAAGATCAGTTCGTCAATATAGATCAATTCTACGTCTTCTCCAGGTTCGGCTCGATCACTTCGGCTCTTTTCTTTGAATTGGGCTCTTGGGTCCAACTCGTCTTCTTCAAGGAGTAGCTCTTTTCTGGGCCGTCTACCTCGGTCTGCAGACAAGGGGTCTGAGGTGGAAGGAACAGTGGTATTGTGGTCCGGTTCTTCGGAAATCGTGTCATCCGAGGTGGTCCGTCGTGAGGAATTTTCGTCATTACCCGTAGTGGTGGAATAGATTCCGCGGGATGGTATGAATGTAACAAGTTCTCGAGCTTCTCTTTGGTCTCCGAAATGTGTTCCTTCTCCTCGTGTGGTTGGGAATTTCAACGCGTAATGAAAAATGAAAACTGCGGCTCGGAGCTTGTATAAAGTTGTTCTTCCGATGATCGCATTGTATTCGTTACTGATGTCGAGAATTTTGAAAGTTTCCATGACGAGCTTGGTGACATTCTCTGAAGTGCCAAATCTGGCAGGTAAAGTGATCTCGCCGATAGGCTTTGAAATACTTTCGTTGAATCCCTGTATTTGGTCATTGCAAGGTCGGTTGTCAGCGGGATAAGGTCCCATTTTGTCAAAAGCTTTTAGCATCAAAATGCTCGAGTAGGCCCCAGTATCTACCATAACACGGTGTACTGGGATTCCACAGATAGGAACGGTAATAACTAGAGCTTCGGAATGTGGGTGTGCGAAATGGTTGGCATCCTTCATATTGAAGGTTATGGGACAGTTCCGATTGTTGATGATTTCTCTCAAATCGGTAGTGTATACTTGTTTGCTGGAGTTGTACGCTTGTCAGGCATAGGCTTTGATTTGCCGACGAGATAATGTACTCCGGGTGTTATTGGTATTGACACGGTGAACGGTGATTTGCATCGGGCTAGGAGATCGGTCTCGCTTGCGTCCTCGGGAAGTTCCAGTGGAATTAGAATTGGGTGTTTTTGAGGTGAACATAAATACTTCCTTGTCCCCTTGTCGGATGCATTTTGGCATAACATCTCGATCCTCCTCGTCGTCGTCATCATACGATTCTATTTGACGTCCTGGTCCTCGTTTTTGGGGATTGGTATTGCGATAGAACTTTCTGAGCTGTGGATGACTTATTAAACGCAACAAGGCAGCTAACAAACTTAAGCATTGATCAGTATTGTGCCCTGGCGATTTATGATAATCGCAATATCAGGATTTGTCTAACTTCTCCTCGGGCATCCGAAGTGGCTTGGGATCTGGTAAGATACCTTTCCCTTTGATTTCTTCGTATATGGTGGCAGCCCCAGTTGAATATACGGTCTGATAACCGGATTTCACATCGGTAGCATACTGTTTTCGGGCTGCTCGAACTTCAGGATCGTCGGGATCTCCTCGGGGAGGCCCTCTGAACTGAGCCTTGTTTTGCTTTTCAAAAAATTTGTTTTTCTTTTTCTCGTCGGTTCCCGCCTTAGATGACTTCGGGTTAAAATTAAAGTCGGGGACCGACATGGCTTCTTCAGCTATGATGTGTTGCTGAGCTCGAGCAAGAAATTCTTGAAAGGTGTTCGATTTATTCTGACACAGTGTCCAGCGAAAAATCGAGTTCGGTTTTAACCCAGCAATGGCCATAACAAGCAAGGTTTCAGGATGACACGGCTCCATATTCTGAACTCGGTCGTTAAATCGAGCGATGTAGTCCTTGACACTTTCATCGTCTTTTTGAGTTACATTTGCAAGAGATTCTTTTGGAATCAAACAGACTTGGGCCCCGATGAAATGAGATCGGAAAGCCGACCTTAATTGTTGCCACTTCCAAATTGAATGAGGAGAAAGAGAATGGTACCATTTTTGGGCCCGAGGCCCCAGCGTGAGAGAAAACATACGACACCGAAGTGCGTCTGAGGCCCCATGCAGATCCATCCACGAAGTATAGTGACCGAGGTGTGAGTCGGGGTCTGAAGTTCCATCATATAACCCAATTTGAGGAACTTTGACTTTCCCAGGTACAGGTTCCAAAGTGAGCTCCAGTGTGAGAAGGGAGTCGGCTTCCAGATATACTTGTGCCGAAGTTGAGGTCCGCCGAGGAGGGTCTTCGGGCATCCTTTGCCGTCTTTCCAACTCGGCGATTCTTCATCGCAATGTTTCGAGTTCGGAAGATTCTTGGCGAGCTCGGTTTCTCTCAATGTGTTGACGCAGGTCAGTTTGAGCTGGATTAGAAGGGATTCAGTATCGTGCATGAGGCGGTGATCATCGTGAATGTCCAAACTGACTTTCGGCGGTTTCTTCATGAGGAAGTACAAGGGGATTGCGTCCGACGTTGGTGCGATGCGTGGTTTGTTCCAGAGGCGGCTACGACGCTCGACTGCGGGGTTGAGACGTGGCGTGAGATGTGGTCCTTCCGCCGTCTTGCCGTGCCGGTGGATTCTGCAGATTTGCGGGTGTTGTGGGTATTATGGAAAGTCCTGGGGCAGTCGTTGATGTTCCAGAGATCGTTTGAGCCATCAAGGTAGCGAACCCACGCGCAAACTCTGGATTTTGAAACAGAACACTGTAATCTGGTATATGGGGAGCTACGACTTGTCGTCTGGCAGATTGCGCAGCACTGCGACTGTGGCCATCTCGTGAAGTATGACCACGATGATCAGAATGAGACATGATGGATATGGCTGACGTGAATCGCTAAACAAGAAGCGGAGAGTAACCTCGAATCACTTATGAGGCCCTCCTTCTAGCGCCAAACTGTTGTCATATGATTCCTAACAACGATTTAGTTCTGCGTTTATTTAGTAGTGATGATTAATTTGAGCGTAAAGCATGTATAAATACTCAACAGTGGCCCCGGTCCGAGGTGAACCGAGGTGAAAAGCTTTTATGAGCTGTTTCGCGTTTCATTATAGGAGTCGGTTTTTCAGGAATCGAATCCCATACAAGTACCATTAGCTAGCTATTTATAGTAACTTTTTTGGTATATACATCGGGATCCGTGCGTCGCTTGTCTGATAAAGCTACTTTTGAAGGGCGGCAGAGCCAGTAGGCCCTACGTAAATGATAACAAACCTCGTAGATCGTGAGAGGGGCGTGTAGGCGCCTTGTCACCTGCCTTAAGAGGTGACAACCTCGGTTCGCGTTGACCTCGGTTTGGAGTGACTTCGGTGGGTAGGGATCACTTCGGTCTTTTATGGTTATACCGGTTTATTGTGTGAACCGGGATGACTTTGGGTCGTGTCGGTGTTGGAGTCAAATTCGTTGAAGATGCGGGTCAAGGTCCGTAATTGTGTTTTACCGAGTCGGATGATAACAATTTTAAATTAACATATTAGAATATTGAATATAATTTTATAATATCTATTAATATATAATAAGAATTAACATAATTCACTTTTAGAAACACTTTCCCGCCAATTTCATTAATTATTGCCTAAAAATAGTAAATTAACAAAATCTCTATTTATTAGCATATCTTTTTTATCCAATTTTTTTTAGGAATACAATAAAAAAATATGGAATCAAAATCAAAATAAATCTAAGAAATACACTTACCATACTTAATACACTTAATTTTAGAAATACACTTATCATACGTATTGTTAAAAATTTTCAAAATACAATATAACACATTTAATTAATAATTGTTAATTAAAGATTCTTTTTAAGAATCAATCATATTTTTAATAATTGTTAGAAATAGTTTATATATATATTAGTATTAGTGAAAGTAACATATATCTATATCTATATACATAAAAAAAAAAAAAAAAGGTTTGGTATTTACCTGTAGTAGAAACTAAAATCCCGTCAAAACATTTTATTTTTACTTTTATTAGTAACTTTAAAAAAAAAATTACAAATGGGCGGTCATTTTTGAAATTTAAATTTAATGTAAATTTAAAATATGTACAAAATCATACACCTAAATAGCTGCCACACAGTATTTACCTACCCCACAAATTCTTTTCTTTCAGATCCGAAACCAAAGAAAAAAAAACCCCTTCTCTTTCAAAACCTAATTTCGTCGCTGCCTTCTCCTCTTGGGCCTTCAGAGGCGCTTGGGCGCCGACCGGACCGAGCAGAGCTCCCCGTTCGAAGTCGATGACCCTCCTCGTTGTAGAGAGTCGTCGCCCCGTCGGTTGTCTATGAGTTGGGAGAGGGCTCAACGACTCTCGAATCGTGGGAGTTCGGCTGACTTTGACTTCTCCGATGAGTGGTCGGATGTTGGGTGTCACCCCCTTTCCCTTCTTCTCCGTTGTCCTCTGTGCAGGTTCTGGTGTTTCGGAGGTTTGGTCAGCGAGAGCTTTGGTTGGGCCATGACTGACTTGGGTCGGTGGGATTTGGGAAGATGCTCCGGTTGCTGTGCTGGGAGGGGCCGGTTTGGGCAAGGAGTTTGGTCAGAAGACGGGTCCAGCTAGCCTATTGCAGGAGTTTTTGGGTTCTTCCTTCGCGCTAGGTTCCTTTCCTGTGGGTGGGTCGTCCCTAGGTGTCGGGCCGTCGTTTGCGTAGCTGATTGATCCCCAGTTGGAGGAGGGCTTTACTCTTATTTATCTAGTGTTGATGTGTTGTTAGTGTTGGTGTGGTGTAGTGTTTTTAGTTGCCTTGTTGGCTTTTAGTTTTATTCTTCTATGTAGAAGTTCGATTCTCCCGTATGGGACTGTTCGATTCTCCCGTATGGGACTTTTTCGATTCTCTCGTATGGGATTGTGTAGTTTGTCTGTTTGTGGGTGTGTTAGTGTAGATCTCTAGGCTACCATTGGGTATGTCTCCCTTAGATTCAGCTGGATAGCTGCTTGGTTATTTCTAGTTGTATCTAGGTTTGTAATTATGTGTTTTTATTTATATAATCTATCGTTTCGAAAAAAAAATAGCTGCCACACGGTTTGTCCATAATTCCATAATCGGTGGAGCTAAATTTTGAAGCATAGTATATAGCCAAGAATTTCCTTAAACTTAAACCAATTAGAATTTTTAATTAAAAACGACTTTTTTAAGTACAATATGCACATGTAAATTGATTTCACGGGCTTTACCATAATCTGTTTTTCCATGTTTTTAAACTTGGTATATATCCATTATTTTATTTTTGCTCAATTATAACCAATTTGAAGTTTTAATTATAATGTATTATAAGCTTACGGTTTTATCTAATGGAAACCGTACTGTTAGTTGGTTTTCAAAGAATTTCATAAATCTAATATTTAACTAAAAACATATTTACGTCTGAACAAGTTTGATTAATTTATTATTAATTGGAATATATATATTTTTTTATTTACTTGAAATATAAACTAAAATCCCGTCTAAAATTTTCAAAAATACTAAACTTGGTAATTTAAAAAAAAAATGAAAAAAATCTCGCTAATTGAGTTTTAATTTCGAATTTTAAAAATAATTTGATTTTATTTTAGGTTAATTTTCTTTTATTGTGAAAATAAAATTATCTATTAATTGCAATATACATAAAGATTCTCTCTTAATATGTATCGCAACCGCAACATTCCATATCCATTCAAATTAATATCACTTAGACGCAACATTTCATATATGAAACTGAAAATAGATATTCTCAATAATTAGAATATTATATTTGTTCTATTATATAATTTAATACAAGTGTGAGCGTCCTGGCCCTCTTTAGGATGGATCGAACCTCGCCTTCATCGGTTGAACGCTGGAAACCTGCAAATAACTCTCACACCGGAGGTTGTGTCCGGTGAAAAGCCTCCGATGCTTAAGTCAGTATGTGTATGAGTATACTGGAGTTGAATAATGGAGAAATCGTGTTAAGGAAGAAAGGCTCACCCCCTTTATATAGGAGTGAGATACTTGACCTAAGGCTGCCCGGATTTGGTGAGCTGGCTGCCCAAGCTGCCCGTCCGTACTCTGACACACCGGGCGCATGTCAGAGGTGGCGCGGAATGTTAGGAGCTGTCAGAGATGGTTGTCGCTATCAACCAATGTGTTCTCGACACGTGTCTTTCTACACATGGAGTGAATATTCTTCTGAAATTCTGTTAGAGGCTCTTACACGCGCCTGTGACTAGGCCGATTTATGAAGTGTTAAGTCCGCGGAGTGGTCGACCTGTTGAGGTCGACTAAACTGCTCGATCGTTTTCCTGGTTGAATGATGGATTGGTCGACTGCTTGACTGGTCGACTGGTTGACTGGTCGATCTTCCCGCCACTTGGCTCGCGTCTTCACAGTACAGCCCTTTCGACCAGTTCAACAGACCGGTTTAGCCTTGTGGGTATAATATCCTATACCATAATTAATAAATATATTTCAAACAAATATTTATTCAATAAATTGAGAATGACTAAAATTATTCCTGTTGATTGATTTTAACTCATTGCTTTAAACATGTCAATTAAAAAAAATAAGTTAGATATCTAGGATTAGTATGTAATTTATTTTGAAATTAAAATATAAATATATTCTAAATTGAACGAAAAATTATAAAATTATGAATTTCGATAACGTGAAATTTAAATAAATAAATACAATATATCATGCTTAAAATTGATTGATATCCTATCACAATATTTATTTGTTTTCTTTATAAGAAATAAATAATTTGCTTAATTTTTAACAAATCGCTATTTTATAGTTTTAGCCCTGTCTGACGCACGGGGCTCAGCATAAATAATGTAATCTCGCCTTAATAATCATTCATATTGAAATTATATACCTTTTAGTGGTTTAAAATAATTACAATGTAATTCGTTGCATTTTGGTTCTTATACTACGTAGCGTAAATAGAATTTTGTGTTGCTTAAGTTATAAATGTAAAAAAAAAAAAATAGTTGTGAGAAATATCAAAATAGATGCATATGATTAAATTGGGTGGTTAATTTAAAAAATTATCTTAATATATATATTATATGATAATAAATTTTAGAATAAAATAATAATTGAATATTATGATAAATAAAAGGATAAAATACTTTTTCTCATCCTAACTATCACGGTTTTGGCGCATCACCATATAAACTATTTTTTATTTTTTTTTACAAACCACCATATGAACTATACGGGTTTGTCAATGTGCCCCATAAACCAGATATAAAGGTGGTTTTGACAGAAAAAACTATTTGGTCACCGTATGTGCCCCCTAAATACATTTACAAACCACCATATGAACTATCACGGTGTTGGTGTTATATACTTAAGCTTTGCTTTAGTGGATATTACACTTGTTATTTCTTGATGAATGAGAATTATGTTTGGTTAAATAAGTTCCACTTTCTGTTGTTTTGCATGTAGATAAGTGGGTCGTCATAGGGCGTACCGAAGATCACTATATCAGTTACTTGTGGAACAAGAATCATTGGTTCACAACCTAGATGGAATTGAACAACCCATCGAAACGGTTGTAGTGTCAACCGTACGGTTTGTCTTGACCGATTAGTTGCACTAGTACATTTATGTATTGAACAGGATCCCAGAGAGGGATGATAGTTTTATACTGATCGTCGTAAACGAACTAGGCCTCAGTTAATTATTGCGTGCTCTTAACCCGTAAGATATTAAATAGGCATGTGCACATAATTGTTGTTGCCTTGATTCCTTGGGTGAGATCCAAGTCGGGTCGACATACTTAATGAATTGGGTAATGACATTATGTGTTCGATGTGCTATTAGGATATTTACGGTCACCATGTGCGTTAGTATAATGATGTCCCCGAAGTGAGTTCATGAAGGAATATTATGCTAAACCCTGCAGGTGGATTTATTCCGGCATAATATGAATGCTATGAGCGAGCGCTAGCTTCGGTAATATAATATATATTAATTAATTCTTGATTATTAGTGATCGAATTAGTTAATGGACATTATATCTTAAACATGGGGAAGTAAATCGGATAATTATAATAAGGAGTCTCAAATGTAATTTGGGATAGGTGAGGGGAGTGTAATAATATTATTGTGGTGGACTTTAATATTATTAATATATTAATTTTGGGGTTGCTTCACAGTATTAATATATTAGAAGCCCTTATCCTATTCTCCTTAGGGTCCCTACTGTAGCTCTATATATACAGCATTAGGCTCATGGAAGATGAGAACAATCCCATAACTTGGGAAGTCGTCCGTCCCCTCTCTCTCTCTCTTTTCCAAGGAGTAGTTTTATTTCTTGTGCTCCACTGATACAAGATCTAGATAGCTGTTTGAGAATACAGTAGAAGATCTTAAGGTATATACGGGATTCCAATCAGATCTATCATACATCCAAACCGGAGACCAAAACCAGCAAGTGACCATACCACGCTGACCAGGACGACGAGACGAAGAGATCGCCGTCGAGATCGCCGCACGCGCCACGCGCCGCCGGAAGGGAGCAACTGCCGAGACTTACACGCGCGCGTGAGAGCGCGTGAGACCTTCGTTTTCCAATCGGTCAACGTTGTTGACTTCGCCGTGATGTCAGCTTTCTGGATTGGTCAAGTTTGTTCGATTCCGAGAAGATTTGATTTGCGGTCAACTGTTCGGGCCAGCCAGAACTACGTAAATTTTAAGCAGTAAGTTTTCTTCATCAAACCTTTAGATTCGTTGCGCATAGGTTTATGTTGAATGTTTGTCCGTGATTTTTGCATATCGAGATCCTCATATGTCCCAACAATTGGTATCAGAGCTTGAGGTTAATCCGTTATGTTCAAGATCCGGATTAAACTGCTTATATTGTCTATGTGTGCTCAAGCGCAGCCATATATATTGGATTATATGCATAACTTGGTTTTGCAGGAAGTAGTTAATCCACTATTATGGCCACCCTTTTATGTGCTTGTGCTTAATTGATGGTTGGTTGTATGGTTTTAAATTTGTTTTTAAAGCCTCGGGATTGTCGAGGAATTATGGATGAATGCTTGTATTAATTGCCCAGGGGTTGACCGGATAGTTTAATTAATTAGTAGAAGGCATGTACATCCACTCGTTGGATCTAGGAATCGATTTATGTAATTTTGTAAATTACATTTTTCGAATTGTGATCGACAGTTGGAGACCGGGCCTTCACAAAGATCCAAAGAGACTCGACAAAGCAAGGAAGAAACCGGAGCCGGGAGCCAAGGCAGGCCTGCGCGGCCGCGGCTTCTACTGGTGGAGGTTTTGTGGAACTTGCAGTACAAGTCAACCGGGATTCTACTGCAGTGGGAGTTCCAGTTGGTTTAGGACAGAAATCCTAATCCAAGGAGAATAAATATTTAATTGGCCATAATAGTGGATATTTATTTATGGCATTAATTATTTATTTTTTTGTTTATGCATGAGAATAATTGTTGCCTTGTGTGCATAGACTTATTTAGAATTGCATGTATATATATATTAAAAATCCTCATTTAAAATACTAAGTTGAGAAGGATATTTAAAGTTAAGATCATTTTAAATTCCTAAGGCCTCCATTTCTAATTCGTTGGTAAATCAGTTAATTGATAGTGTGGGCTTCCCCGAGGATGACATTACTTGAAAATTAATTGAAGGATAATTATCAGAACGAATTTCTAACGGTTAGAGGAAATCGAATGAGAGCGTATGGATCACCCCGAGGTGAACGTATAATCGATTTTGACGACCTTAGGATCGAGAAATGGGATTCACTTAGAATGTGATTCATTTCATAACCCCCCGAGGGGTCCCTGATTTTTATTGCATGGCCAAACGGTGACCGATTATTAATTTCGTTCGTCATAAAATTGGTTTTGACTAATGGAAATTAATGGGTTCTGGAAAAACCCTTCTTTAAAGAAACGAAGAATTAGTAGAGTTGCCCGAACATCATACTAAATTCTCAAGGTTTAAGGATGTCGGTGAATTTAAGTTAGTATTGTTTTGAGGATGTCAATATTAACAGTTAAATTCAAAATGTTTAATCAGTAAAATATTTTCGTAATTCTCAGGTTTATTCATCATGTCGTTCAATCCGTTGTCTGTTATCCTAAAAGAAAATTAACTCACCGGTCCTAATTACATTGATTGGAAAAGGAACTTAGACATAGTGCTGACTGCTGAAAGCTATAAGTATGTGCTAACTGAGGCTTGTCCTGATGTGCCGGCTGATAATGCCCCAGATGGGGAGAAACAGGAGTATGCTCGGTGGAAGAAGGCTGATGAGATGGCAAAGTGTTACATTCTGGCTTCTATGTCAAATGTCCTTCAACATCAGCATCAGTCAATGGCCACTGCTGCAGATATGCTTCTGAACCTCAAGGAACTGTTTGGGCATCAGTCGAGGGCTGCAAGACAAGAGGCTTTAAGTGCTCTGATGAACACGCGCATGGCAGAGGGTACACCTGTAAGGGAGCATGCTCTCAAGGTCATGGCGCAGCTGAATGAGCTAGAGGTTCTTGGAGGTTTTATTGACGGGGAAACCCAGGTCGATATCATGCTCCAATCTCTGCCGAAGAGTTTTGATCAGTTCCAGTTGAAATATAACATGCACAAGATGCATATGGCTCTTCCAGAACTGTTGTCAGAACTCCAGTCGGCTGAGGCCTTGTTCACTCAGAAATCAGTTGTGATGGTTGCCGAGCAAGCCGGACCTTCCAGGCCTCACAAGGGCAGGAAGAGGAAGAAGGCTGCAGGAAAGGCAAAGGCACAGAGCACCCAGTTAGTGCCTCAACAGGCTGTGGCAAAGAAGCCGAAAGGTAGATGCCACAAATGCAATAAGTCAGGGCACTGAAAGGTCGATTGTCCTCTCCTCAAGAAGGGCAAAGAAGGTAACTCTCATACTTTCGTCGTAGAAACATGTTTAGCGGTTGTATCTACCAGTACCTAGTGTGTAGATACTGGAGCCACTGATCATGTCTGCAATTCCTTGCAGGGGTTCCAGGAAACCAGGCAGTTTAGGGGTGGAGAGATTACAGTCTACATGGGCAATGCTACGAAAGTAACAACAGTTGCAGTGAGAGTAGTTACTTTAGTATTTGATGCTAGTATTTTGGTTTTGAACAATTGTCTTTTTGTTCCAAGTTTTAGGAAGAATTTAATTTCAGTTTCTAAACTCGTTTTGAATGGTTATTCAGTTTCGTTTAATAACTCAGTTGTTATTCGTTATGGTAATCATTTGATTTGTTCTGGTTCAATGGTTGGCAATTTATATGTTCTGAAACCAAAGTCTCCCACACTGCAACAAAATGAATCGAATAATGTCTCGACTAAAACTAATAAGAGAAAAGAGTCTTCGATGAATCAAGCATATCTTTGGCACCTTAGGCTTGGGCACATCAACCTTAGGAGGATTCAAAGGTTGGTATCTACTGGGAATCTTGGTCCAGTAGAAGATCATTACCAGACTTGCGAGTCCTGCCTAGAAGGTAAGATGACCAAGAGGCCGTTTTCGGCAAAGGGGCGAAGGAGCCAAGAAGTGCTAGGATTGATTCATTCTGATTTGTGTAGTCCTATGTCGATCCAAGATAGAGGAGGCTATGAGTATTTCGTCACTTTTATTGATGATTATTCTAGATATGGGTACATTTACTTGTTGCACCGCAAGTCCGAATGCTTTGAAAAATTCAAGGAGTATACGACAATTGTGGAGAAACAACAAGGTAAAAGTATCAAGTGTCTTCGATCTAATCGAGGAGGCGAATACTCTTTGGAGAGTTTAGGACATACCTATCAAGAGCAGGGATTGAATCCCAGCTGACTGCACCCGGCACGCCCCAGCAGAACGGGGTTGCAGAGCGAAGAAACAGAACTCTTATGGAAATGGTTAGGTCGATGATGAGTTATTGGAAGTTACCAGATTCGTTTTGGGGATTTGCATTAGAGACAACATGTTACATTCTTAATTTTGTTCCTTCAAAGTCAGTAGACAGTACTCCTTATGAATTGTGGAAAGGGCGCAAGCCTAGTTTTTCACAAATTCGAATTTGTGGTTGCCCTGCACATGTCTTAGTGCAGGAGGCTAGCAAGTTGGAGAAACGTTCAAAAGTGAGACTGTTTTTCGGCTATTCCAAGGAAACGAAAGGTGGTTTATTTTATAGTCCTGAGGATCAGAAGGTGATCGTTAGTACGAACGCTAGATTCTTGGAAGAAGACTATATCATAGATCATAAGCCCAATAGTAAACTTATCCTAGAGGAGTTAGGGAGAGATATCGATAGTTCCCCACCGAGTGCGCAAGTAGATACATCATATAGTACTGCAACACGTAACACTGATAGTGCGCCAGTACAGACGATACCTCGTCGTAGTGGGAGGGTTTCTACACAACCCGACCGATGGATAGGTCTTGGAGAGTCATCGGACTCAGTTCCAGGAGACCTAGAATCGGACCCAAGAACTTATGACGAGGCAGTCCAAGATAGAGATGCAAATTCGTGGAAGGTTGCAATGAAAGCTGAGATGGGGTCTATGGACACCAATCAGGTCTGGGATCTTGTAGAACCACCCGATGGGATACTTCCCATTGGATGCAAGTGGGTTTACAAGAGAAAGAGGGGATCGGATGGAAAGGTGGAAACCTTTAAAGCTC
Organism: Striga hermonthica; assembly: GCA_902706635.1. NCBI lineage: Eukaryota > Viridiplantae > Streptophyta > Magnoliopsida > Lamiales > Orobanchaceae > Striga > Striga hermonthica. Next base: position 31,058,086 of record CACSLK010034598.1, read on the forward strand.
TTGTTGCGAAAGGTTATACCCAGAAAGAGGGTATCGATTATGATGATACCTTTTCGCCAGTAGCTATGCTTAAATCCATTCGGATTCTCTTAGCTGTAGCCACTCATATGGATTATGAAGTGTGGCAGATGGATGTTAAGACGACTTTCCTTAATGGGAACCTTCAGGAAGACATCTATATGCAGCAATCCAGTCATATGGATTCACCCAATGTCCGGATGAGCACTGTGTATACAAGAAGATTAGTGGAAGCGTGGTGGTGTTTCTTGTGCTATACGTGGATGACATACTTCTTATTGGCAACAACAAGAAGGAGTTGTCGGACGTAAAGGCGTGGTTGTCTAAGCAGTTTTATATGAAGGACTTGGGTGAAGCAGGACACATTCTTGGTATCAAGATCATTCGTGATCATGAAGAAGAGAATGATGTGCTTATCCCAGTCTTCATATATAGATACTGTCTTGGCCAGATTCAGTATGCAGAACTCTAAGAGAGGTACATTACCTTTCAGACATGGAGTACCTTTATCTAAGGAGCTGTCTCCCAAGACGACTAAGGAGATAGAGGACATGAAGACAGTTCCTTATGTTTCGGCAGTAGGAAGTCTCATGTATGCAATACTGTGCACTAAGCCTGATATTAGCTACGCCGTTGGCATGGTAGCGAGATATCAAAGTAATCCAGGAAGGGAACATTGGGCTGCGGTGAAACATATACTCAAGTACCTGCGAAGGACTAAGGAGTACATGTTAGTTTACCGGGTAGACAAGTTTGTCTCCGCTGGGTTACAGCGATTCTGATTTTCAGTCAGATAGGGACGAGAGTAAGTCAACCTCAGGTTATGTGTTTACCTGAGGTGGAGCCATTTCATGGAGGAGTGCTAAGCAAAAGTGCGTAGCAGACTCCACTATGGAAGACGAGTACATCGCAGCCTCTGAGGCAGCGAAAGAGGCAGTTTGGCTCAGAAACTTCTTGGTGGACTTAGAAGTGATTCCGAGTTTGCCACGTGTTATTACCGTGTACTGTGATAACAGTGGTGCAGTAGCAAACTCAAGGGAACCACGAGCCCACAGAGCAAGCAAACACATAGAGCGCAAATACCACCTTATCAGAGATATTGTGGCAAGAGGAGAAGTTGAGATCACCAAGATTGCATCAAAAGACAACCTAGCTGATCGTTTTACGAAGAGTTTGCCGGAGAAGGTCTTCGCCAAACACGTAGAGGGAATGGGAGTCAAATGTATGGTGATAGAATCGACATAGGTCTTTTAGGATACGGATTGATAGGA
>CACSLK010034598.1:31078220-31116634 GCA_902706635.1 Striga hermonthica
TTTTTCGGTACATGAAAGGAGGCAAAAGTCTGAGGTTGTGACATGGTCACATTACGTGGGTAAGATACACCGATAAGATCGTGTTCTAGCCACGGTTTCACTCCCGGTGGTGGTGCATCCAAATATTGGAGACCGCTGGGCCTGGTTGAAGCTAAAGAAGCCAAATAATCAGCTGCGAAATTCGACTCGCGCCAATTATGTAACAAGTGAACCCTCCATTCTCGGTTCATCAGTTCCCGTATCCCTCTGATTAAGCTTCCATGCATCCCCAAACCATCGTGCAGCCCATTGATCATCTGCACGACCCCCTGATTGTCCACTGAGGCAATAACATTAGAGCACCCCAAATTCCAAGCCAGTTGCAGGCCCTGAAAGAGACCCCATAATTCGGCGCCGGCAACTGTTGTGAAGCCGATGTTCATTATAAAGCCACTCACCCATTGGCCACAAGAGTTGCGAATCAAACCGCCAGCACTAGCCATTCCAATCGACATATTAAAGGCCCCATCTTAGTTCATTTTAAACCACCCCTCGGGCGGTGCGAGCCAGCGGATCATGCGATTCTCTCGGGTGACACCACTACTCAAGAATTTTTTCCCATGCAAAATAGCAGCCTTAATCCCCATCACATGCATGTTCACTTCTCGTAAAATCTTGCCCACATGGAATTTTGCTTTTTTAAAGACGTGGCAATTTCACCCATTCCAAATTCTCCACATTGTGACCCCAAAAAAGCTACTCCATTCCACCATTTCATTTGCAGCAACCGAACAAAGGTTATACCCTAGCCACTGTACTAAGTCCAAAGAGAAAAAAGCTGGGAGCATATTACCTGGGATGAGGGTCCTCCAAATTTGGGTCGCCTTCGGACAATCCCGTAGGGTGTGCAATAAAGTTTCTGGGGCGGAACCACACAACTCACATGTAGGCGAGGAAACAAAGTGTCGACGGAATCGTTCAGAATTCGTCATTAAGCAATTTTTTGCCACCAGCCACATAAATTGTCGTATCCTTTGGGGGCCAACCCATTTCCAGATTACTCGCCACAACCAAGAGTCCGTCGTAGTCCCGTCACCGGAAAGGGAATCATAAGCTGATTTTGTCGTGAAACGGCCATTCGCCAAAAAGCCCCAGTACATCAGGTCAGGTTCACTCGAGGCACCCGGCGGCGGCACTGCTGCAATTCGGAGGAGTACGTTGGCCGGCAATAAATGCGAAAAAAGGTTCCAACGCCACTGTCCATCATTGGTGCCATAATTTGATACTGTCCAGTTTATGAAGGGTTGTGGGACGACGCCCGTGCAAACTTGAAGTAATGTTACGTCAAAGTGTAACCAACGGTCCTGCCAGAATTTTATTTGTTTACCGTCTCCGACCGACCACCTTACACCTTTTTGTACAGTATCCCAAATTTTCCCTAAGGCTCGCATAGTAACAGACCCCTTTGGCAAGTTTCCGTTAGCTAATAAGTTCGGGACATTCAATTTGTATTTGGCCCTCAGGGCTCGAACCCATAATGTATCGGGTCTCGTGAGGAGCTGCCAACCCAACTTAATAAGGAGTGCATCGTTCATTTTCCTTTGGCACTTGCGGCCAAGGCCCCCACCATCATTTGGTTTGCATACAATGTCCCACGACACCAAGGAAGTCTTCCGATGTGTTGTAGTCCCTCCCCAAATAAAACGGCGACAATATTTCTCCAGCTCATCCAAGATAGAACGAGGTAACCACACAGTTTGCATCGAGTAGAAAGGCAGAGTGCTGAGGACTGACTGGGTGAGTGTAAGACGTCCCGCGAGTGACAACGAGGACGCTTTCCAACTCGATAAGCGAGCTTCAGCTTTATCAAGGATGCGTTGATACATGTGTTTGGTGACTCTTCCATGAACCAAAGGCATACCAAGATAGAGGCCAAGGTCATCAACTTCCGTGTAAGCCATAGAAGAGGCGAGCGAATGCCTACTAGCCAGAGATACATTAGTCGAGAAGAAGATGCACGTTTTTGCTTCGCTCACCTTTAGTCTCGAGATGCTACAGAACTCATTCAGTACGGATTTCACCAGAACAGCTTGGTCATGGTCGGCTTCAACAAAAAGGAGAAGATCGTCTGCAAATAGAAGATAAGGGACCTCGATCTTCTCGTCTCCTCGCCCCAGCCGAATTGGCCTCCACTATCCTGTTGAAACTCTTGCAGAGATTAAATGGGCTAATCTCTCAATGCACAACACGAATAGGTAAGGAGAGATAGGGTCTCCTTGTCGAACCCCCCGAGAAGGGCAAAACTCTTCCGTAACTACTCCATTGAATAGAAGGTTCATAGAAGTCGAGGTAACGCAAGCCATTACCAACTGGATGTAGTGGGCCGAAAAACCCGCAAGGTACAAGGTTTCTTTCAAAAAATCCCATCGCACGTAATCGTATGCCTTTTCGAGGTCGACCTTCACCACCATGTAGCCCTTTTTCCCCGTTTTCGTTTTCATAGTGTGAATTAATTCCTGAGCCACGATAATGTTGTCGGTGATGTAGCGACCCGGTACGAAGCTCACTTAAGCCGGGCCAATCAAATCTGGCAAGATACCCTTCATCCTATTAGTTAGGATTTTGGTAATTAATTTGTACACCACGTTCAACAAACTGATAGGCCGAAAGCTCTTGATCGTCTCAGGATTTGCCATTTTAGGAATCAGAACAATCAGCGTTTTATTCAAGAAAGTAGGCAAGACACCCTCCAAGAAAAATTGTCGAATTAATGCGCTAACAGAGGGACCCACAACCGACCATTGTTTCTGGAAAAATAGCGCATGGAGCCCGTCCACTCCCGGGGCCTTTAGAGGGTGCATCGTCATTAAGGCGGTAAAAATTTTATTATCGATAATGGGTCGCTCGACTGCGGAGAAGGCAACCTGCTCGACCGCAGGAAATAAATTCGGGATGCTAGTCGCCTCCTCTGATCGGGCCTAGCTGTGTAGATATCCCGAAAATAATCAATGGCCATCCTCTTCAGGTCGGTCGGCTCCGTAAAAACCACTCCATTGGTGTCTTTCAGAAAGATGATTTTATTTCAGCACCGACGATCTTTAACTTGTTGATGATAGAACGACGTGTTTCGGTCACCGAATAAGATCCAATCTCGATTAGATTTCTGCAACCACAATAGTTCCTCTTGTAATAATATTTCTTCGAGTTCATCGTTCAAAGTACTCTCCAAATGAAGAAGCCTGGAGGTGATGTAATTTTGTAGTTCTCGCTGGACCCCTCCAAGACGGCGTAGAAGCTTCTTTTTTTTTTTCTGGAAAATATTACCGAAGACGTCGGTGTTCCAAGTCTTCGCTCGATCGACAAAGGTTGTCGCTGCCTCCTCGTAATTCAAGTTATCATTCCACGCACCTTTGACCACCTCGCTAAACCCTTCATGCAAGAACCAAGCAGCGAGAAAACGAAAAGGCTTTCGTCCTGCTGGTACCCGAGATTGCCCGCCATATCTCAAGACCAGAGGGAAATGGTCTGATCTTCGACGTGGGGGGTGGGTGACGAAGCCATCAGGATGTCTATCTACCCAATGTGCATTGGCCACGAACCTGTCGAGCTTTTCTTGGACATTACCGCGAACCCAGGTATACTGCAGCCCGTCGGTTCGTACTTCATGCATATTATTGTTAAAAAACCATTCTGCGAAGCCTGAGTCAACATTACTACGTCGTGTCGAGCCCCCTAACTTTTCTGACGGTCGGAGCATAGCGTTAAAATCTCCTCCGATGAGCCAAGGAGTGGAAATAGACGACGCTAGGTCCGCAAGTTCTGGCCACAAAGAGCGCCTACCACGGAACTGAGGGCTTGCATATACAAAGGTTACAAGGCACTCATCCCCATCCGTCAGGACTCTAGTATGCACAAATTGACGACGACACACAAGAATCTGCAAGTCCACTCTCTCTTTCCATAAAATCCATATTCCTCCCGAGAAACCTATAGCTTCGACTCTAAAGGAGCGGTCAAAACCACTTCTTCGAATGAAATCATCCTCTTGGCCTCCGCTAATTCGCGGCTCAAACAAAGCAACTACATCAGGGTTTTGAGATTGGATGAGCGATTTAAAAGCTCGACAAAATTTCCTCGAGCCTGCCCCCTGTGTATTCCATGTCAATATAATCATAAAAAGATAGCACATCCAAGAAAGAGAGAGTGCAACTTGTCAGAGCGAGTTAGAGACATCAGTCTCCGTTTGTTCGCTTCCCATCATATCCGCATCCTCTATATTTGGAACCATATTCCCCGCAATCCCTTCCATGGTCGAGGTGTCTACCTGTATGGATGGTCTCTGGCTCAAGGACGTGCCCTCCGCTTCCGTAATCCCATTCGTGTCACTCACGGTTTGAGAGGAGGAGGCTACAAGTGTGGTACTTGGTTATCCAATATGATCACTGCCTTATGTTTATCCTGGTTTAAATCTGTGGGAGCATCGAGAATCCTTATACCCTTTTGGCCCAAAACTGTAGAGGGAAACTGCCCATGGACGGAATTAGCATCAATTTAACTTTGGTTTACTCGAAAAGCATCCTTTGGGCGACTTGTTGGGCCCGTATGAGGGCTCCTATCTTGTTTCTGGCCAACTCCCGGTCCATTCGAAGGTCTAGAAGTCCCGTTGGACTTGAACTGAAAAGGCCCAACATAATCATTTGTTGTGGTATTTGAAACAGTGTTGCGTTTCTGGATAACACTACCCCTCTTTCCGCTTTTAGTGACCATTGTACGATTTTCTATGCTAGTGTGCGACTTTCCTTTCCCCCGGTCTAAGCTACGCCCTTCTCTTCTATCATATTCCGAATTTGAGTGTTGTCCTGCCAAATTAGCCTCCTCCAATTCAGCTGATAACACGTCATAACGCGATCCTCTACCGTGATTCGGGGAATTTTGTTTTGGAAAGCTATCCTGAGTCCCAGATTTTTGGGTATGTGATTGCCGATTGCGAGGTTTTGCCACCATCCACTCTCCGTAGCCCGTTGGTTCCTCCACTACCGTCGGTGTCGGCTTACTTGCCGCTGTTGAACTGGATTCCGGCCGGTCAGGGCAAGTAGAGTGTCCATGGCCATATTTTCCACAGTGAAAGCAAATATCTGGTAGTCTCTCGTACTCCACTCGTTGAACCTTCCCGCGAATAGTGAAGTGATCCCGCAAAGGTTTCGTAAGATCGAGTTGGATAGCTAGGCGGGCAAATTGACCTCTCGTTTGGGACGCGGTTTGATGATCTATCTTCCAGACCTTGCCAACAATTTCACCAATGGTTCTAAAGACCTTTTAGTGATATAGATATACCGGCATCCCTGGCAATTGTATCCATGCCACAATGGACTTAATCTCATCAGATTTTACATCAAAATTTTCTACCCATGGCTGCACATGAAGGTAGTGAGTTCCAATGATCCAAGGGCCACCAGTGAGTGCCTTAATTGCATCCTCTTGTTGAAGAAACCTCAATGAAAAATAGCCATTTTGCATGTCAACCATCATATCGGTGCTACACAGCCCTGGCCACATCGAAGCAAGTCTGTTAAACAAAGCTTGGAGCCCCATGGTTCTACCAAGTAATTTTACGATGACTGCATTTTTCCACGGTTGCACACGCGCCTCATAAAATTTGTCCGACATCTTCAGATCTGGAACAGGGGGATCAAAGTCCACAAAAACGTCTGATACGTCGTTGTCCTCTTCATCATCTGACACCATTTTGACATGTGGCCGGTTCTTGTTCAGGGTGTCTTTGAAGGATGGACGTGGGGCGGACGACTGGCTGGGCGGCTACGGCTGAGCAAAGCTTGGTGGCGTACCTACGGGCTCAGGAAAAACCACGTTTTCCAAATCAGAGCGACGCTTCTTGGACTGGCGGTGGTTAACCAAGGAGGGCGGATTTGCTTTTGTTAGTTCAGGAAAGGCAATGGCAACATCCTTGCTGGGGTCCGGAGGATCTACCTTGGGATCAGTTGGTCGTACAAGGCAATCGTATTTATCTAAGTTTTTGAAAAAAAAATAAAACAATTATTCTTTTCAAAAGATATAGACATGAATAAGAACGAAAATTATTTTATCACGAACTAAAAATCTATGATTGTGGAATTATTAATAAGTACAAAGATTAATGTTTGACCATAAAAAAAAAAATTATTTAACCTATGTCTTACAGTTGTTCGGGGTGATGCAGGGCCGATTGTTTCCGTAAATTAAAATGGTGTTCGGGGTGATGCAGGGCCGAATGTTTCCAAAAAATAAAATGGTGTTTGGGATGATATTGAATTTTGACGTAGGTGAAATGGAGGATGAGAAAGGATGAATGATTAGTGAGTATATATTGATAATAATGGATGAATAGATGGATAACCAAAGAGCATGAATGGTGAAAGGTTTTGAGCGAACAATAAGTGTACGGGCAGACTTTCATAATCGAAATCCCTTCTAATTCAGTGCCTCCAGCATTCAGACTAAGATAGGCCGGAAACTTACTTTCTTTCATCGTTGACGAGCATGTTGCTCGCCGGGCTTGCAAATTCAAACATTTGATCGCCGACGAAGAAGCTCTCGCAGGTTTGAAGCTAGGACTTTTCACAAGACAGATGTCTATCTCCAAGACGGGCAAAGGGCGGTGTTGTAAAAGAAGAGGGCAGTTTTGAACAGGATATTTTAGTTGAAATATTTAGCAACAAAAATAAAGATTCTGAAAATAATTCAAGGGATGGAATAATGGAAGACAAGGATGACGAAGAAACTTTTATGGAGAAAATTTGTGAAGTTGATGCTATTGACGAAGAAGGAGATACGGTTTTGATGGAAGCCAAAGTTGAGGAAGGAGCTTTTTCACCACTTTGTGTTGAGGAGGCAAAAGGAGTCTTGAGTGAGTTACCAGGAGAAAATGTATATTGACTGCCAAGGATCAAGTTGCAACCACATATAAATTTAATAAGTACAATTAAACCTTTAGAATTTATCTAGTTTTTAAAAAGGGTGTTACTAATTACCGCCCCCCTATTACTAATTACCCCCCCTTGGACGATTTCGCCCTTTTCATTTTTTCCCTACAGCAAAATGAGCTCTTCATCTGAGGTATTTTTTTTATTTTTTTTTTCCGTCCGGCCGACGAAACCGGACGAAATTGGGCCTGTCCGGCCGGTCGAACCGGATGGCCTTTACGGCGTCCGGCCGGGTCGGCCGGACAATAAGGGTCACGCACGGTTTGTATGGTCGTACGAACCGGCCTCTGTCCGGTCAGACTGGCCGTACGGCCCATGTGGTGTCCGGTGGCGACGGCCGGACGTAGCCGGTCCGTCCGATCCGACCGGCCGGACACCTCTATTTTTTTTTAAATAAATATTATTAGAATTTATTTTGTTATAGAAATTATTATTGTGGTATAAATTCGACATAATTATGTTATAAATTGGACGTGTTAGATATTATTGCTTTAGGGATTAGAAATTATTATGTTATCGAGTCGAAATAATTATGTTGTAAATTGGACGTTAGATATTATTGCTTTAGGGATTAGAAATTATTATGTTATCAAGTCGAAATAATTATGTTATAAATTGGATGTTAGATATTATCGCTTTAGGAATTAGAAATTATTATATTATCGAATCGAAATAATTATGTTATAAATTGGACGTTAGATATTACTCCCTCCTATTCAAAATAAATGTCGTTTTGACTTTTTTGATTCATCCATTTTGCTATGTATCTAGACATATTTTTATGTCTAGATACATAGCAAAATGGATGAATCAAAAAAGTCAAAACGACATTTATTTTGAATAGGAGGTAGTATATTGTTAGGAGTTAGAAATTAATTAGATTTGTGTATCTATAAATTGAATGTTAGATATTATCGCGTTAGGAAATAGAAATTATTATGTTGTACAATTGAAATAATTATGTTATAAATTGGACTTTATGACTTCGACATAGTAATGTTATAAATTGAACGTTAGATATTATCGCTTTAGGAGTTAGAAACCGAATTTGACAGTTTTGGCTCTGTCAAACTCACGACTCGCGAGTTTAGCATAGGAAACACCCAAATCTGGCGAATGGCGAGATTAATTCGGGAGTCGCGAGTGTATTCGCGACTCGCGAGATGAAATCGCGAGTCGCGATTCTCTCGCGACTCGCGAGATGAAGTCGCGCAACACGATTTTTGTATATTTTTGCTCTGTCAAACTCGCGACTCGTGACTTTGTCTCGCGAGTCGCGACATTATCTCGCGAATCGCGACTATGTCTCGCGAGTCGCGACATTATCTCGCGACTCGCGAATTTCTGCTGGCGATTCGCGAGTTGGTCAGAGGCATAAGTGCCAGAATCTCGCGACTCGCGACCTTATCTCGCGAGTCGCGAGAGTACTCGTGGCTGAACTTGCGACTCGCGACATGATGTCGCAAGTCGCGAATGTCTTCGCGATTCGTGACTTTCGGCTCGCGAGTCGCGAATGCCCTCGCGACTCGCGACATTCAGCTCGCGAGTCGCGAATTTTGGCTGTTTCGGCTCTTTTAAACTCGCGAGTCGCATTAGGAGTAATTGAACGTTAGATATTATCGTGTTAGGAGTTATAAATTATTATGTTATATAGATTATAATTTAACATGTTTGAAATATTGTAATGTATTGCAGGTGTCATTGGAAGATTTTGGAGGAGATGGTATTGATTACAGTTCCGCTTTCAATACAACTACATTTTTTGTTATTGATGAGGCTTCGATTGATGATGCAAAAAGTACGGCAATTCTGAATGGTTTCACTTTGACTATTTCGAAACACACAAAAGGAGGAAGGTTGAAAATCTTGAAGTGCAAACGAGGCGAACGTTATAGAGGCAAGAAGAAGGTAGATGTTGCTTCTAGAAAATTGAAAACCAACAAGTGCCAGTGCCCTTTTGAGATAAGAGTAAAGCGGGTGCCCGGAACGCAATTCTGGATGATCTACAAGTGTCTAAACAAAGAGAAGGCTTCCACAATCATTCATTTGCTGTGTATCCCGAGGGCCATCGAGAGTCGAGCGGCATCAGCCAGTCATCAAAGAAGATTATTCGTGATATGACTGTTGCGCATGTGACACCAGCAAATATTTTGGCCACTGTCCAGGAAAAAAATCCAGGAGATCATGCGACTGTGCGACAGATATATAACTATAGAGACATGTTGCGGAAGGAGAGTTTTGAGGGTAGAGACGTTACTACCCAGCTTCTACATTTGGCTAGGAGCAGCAGCTATATAGTTTATACAGATTTCCATCCGGACACAAATGCCTTGACACACATATTCATGGCCCATCCTGATTCAGTCAGACTATTCCGGACATATCATTTTTATGTCGGCATAGATTGCACCTACAAAACCAACAGGTGTGTTAATTTATAAATATGTTATTAGTATGAATATAAATTAATATGTTCGATTAAATTTTATGAGATTATATTTTTTGGTCTCATTTGCACAGGTACAAGATGCCTTTGGTCGAGATGATTGGCATGACTCCGTGCAACAATAACTTCTTGATTGCGTACGCACTCGTGAAGGACGAGAAAGAGGCCAGTTATGAATGAGTTCTCCATAAGCTGAGACTTCTGATAGGCTCTGAGGTAAGAATAAAATATTTAATTTTATTAGCAATAAAAGTATTTTGTGCAATATAGTAAAAATATTTCAGCAATTTTTGCTCTGTCTCATTAATATTTCTGTATCCGCCGCTGCTCAGGTACATCCAAATGTGGTTGTCACTGACAGAGAGTTGGGCTTAATGACTCCTACTAGGAGGAACTTTCCCCAATCTGCCCACTTACTCTGCACATGGCACATCAACAAGGATGTGGAAGACAGACTCTACATGCTGCTTGGAAAAAATAAAAAATTAGCTCAGAGTTTCTTGCGCGGTAGGTGGAAGGCGATTGCCGATGCCGGTACGGTTGATGAGCACGACACGGCCGTAGCTCAATTGCGTGTCAAATACCGAAATCATGTAGAAGTATTAGATTATGTCGAGGGGACTTGGCTAGTCCACAAGGAGAAGTTCGTGAAAGCTTGGACTAACCGGGTAACACATCTTGGCAACACAACTTGATGTAGGGTGGAGAGTGCACACTCTGTGTTGAAGCGGTGGCTTCGCACGTCGACCGGTGCGCTCGATACAGTGTGGCAGAAGATTGATGTGGAGATCCAATCCCAGATGACTGGAATAAGGTACATTCCTTATTTTTAACTGTATTAGATCGTTTCATATATATTAGAATTCTTGGTATTTCGTTTTATTTATAAAAATAAATATAATAGTTTGTAATATATTATCAGGACAACGCTTGAGTCTTCGAGACTTAGGAGGTATACTGGGTTTACGGGATTCCCTTTCGCGTGTTTGACACTGAGGGTCTCGCATTACTGTCTGGACATATTGAACTCTGAGCTGACGAGGATGCATGATTTGAGCTATGAAGTTTACGAGCGCTGCAGTTGTGTATTGCGTACCACTCATGGAATTCCTTGTGCCTGTACGCTTTGTACGACATTTGATTCTGACCTTTCGGTTGAATTGAGTGATATCCACGAGTTCTGGAAGACACTAGAGATGTTACAGCCAGGTAATTTAAGGTTAATGTTTCATTTAAAATTTTCTACTTTCTAATTCATTGTTAAATTCATTGAACTTTTTTTCCGTACACACTTGTAGGGACAGATCGCCAGAGCCAGGATAACAAGAGGCAGGATAACCAGAGTACATGGACAGATGTTGATGTATTTCGGACGTTTGTCCAAGAGATTGAAGAGGGCGATCCTGCGACAATTCGCTACATGAATCACCTCATCTACGCTCAGCTTTACCTGGAACAACAAACTTATGCAGAGCCTGAGGTTAAGGAAAATACGCGAGGTCGTCCCAAGAAAACCGATTCGACTAAGCGTAAACCATCGCGCTGGGAGTACAGGGATAATTCGAGAGGTCGTCCGGTGGGCCGTACAAGCACTTCTTCGCGAGGACCGACAAACACTTCTTCGCGCGGAACGACAAACAATTCTTCGCGTGGACCCACAAGTAACCAGTCTTCTCAACCGTCACAAGAGGCACCACAAGGTGACATATTTTTTTTTATACAACTGATCGTTAATTAAAGTGTTAATATAAATTATATTATATAAAATTGTGACGTAAAATTACTATTATGATGTTTCAGCTGGTATATCGATAGATATATTTGGTTTTGAATTCATGAATATTATTCCCCGGCATATGTTAGAGCACGTAGTGAGCTACTTGAACGTGATAGCGGATGGTAACTGTGGCTTTCGGGTTATAGCGAGTTACATTTACGGGGACCAGGAGATGTGGCAACTCGTACGAGAGAACCTTGCCAATGAGATTTACAGCCACCGTGAGTTGTACGAGTATATATTTTTCAGAGATATCGAACCCAACCTCGTTCGAATAAGGTGGGACGGGGGCCCTTGTGGCCAACATCACTGGATGGATACTCCATTCGACCTCTTCCCTGTTGCAACTCTATTTAATACGACTGTCATTTTGTTATCCTCTGGTCATGATGGGCAACAGTTCAACCAATTAAATTGGACAATATTGCCGCTCTCTGTACCATCGACGGCTACACGACCACGGCGTGAGATTGGGATCTGTCATCTTGGAGTATATGCACACTATATTCGTGTAGATTTGACTCCTGATTGTCTATTACCGCCTATTCATCCTTTCTGGTTTAGGTACCGAACTAATTCGGTACGGGGTTGGGAGGATCAGTACCAGCGTAGGTTGCAATTGTGGTATGAGGAACAAAATATTCCTTGATGAATAAAAGATGAATATTATTCGGTTGTCTTTATTATTTTTATTGTTATTGAATTGTGTGTAATGTCATAAATTTTGAACAATAAATAAAAGAGGTAAAAACAGGGGCTAAGGATCGTTTTGATATGAAGTGCGCGAAAAACAGAGCTAAAACGAGTTCAAACTAGGAAAAAAAAGTATAGTCGCGAGTCGCTACATGCGGCTCGCGACTCGTGAGCTTGACAGAGCCGAAACAGGCCGAATCTCGCGAATCGCGACAACGACTCGCGACTATACTCGCGACTCGCGAGATGATGTCGCGAGTCGCGAGTTTCTGGGACTTTTAGCTCTGTCCAATTCGCGACTCGCGACAACCACTCGCGACTCGCGACTATACTCGCGACTTGCGAGATGATGTCGCGAGTCGCGAGTTTCTGGGACTTTAGCTCTATCCAACTCGCGACTCGCGACTATACTCGCGACTCGAGAGATGATGTCGCGAGTCGCGAGTTGCCTGGTTGCACTCCGCCACACTACGTTTTGGGCTCGTTTAGGCTCGTCCGAACTGGGAATTGAGTTCCGTTTATTCCTACGCGTCGCTAACGAAACCCTCTATCAAATAATGTAGTAAACTTGCACTAAACTCCCGACATACAATCCCCACACGTCTCGTGTGGAGTAGCCGAACCATATATTTTTTAGAATCAATCTCATTGTTATGGAATATTTGAGTTCAAATAACGTTGTCTAAAAAAAAGGAAAAATACAAATCAATCTCATTAATGTTTTACAATAATAATAATAATAATAATAATAATAATAATAATAATAATAATAATAATAATAATAATAATAATAATAATAATAATAAAACATTCATTACATAATTATTTTGACTTGGCATAATCCGCCTTAAATTTAGCCAATTCATATGAGTACCGCTGCGCCAACAGAGGATCATAAACTGTAAAATCCCGCAAGGATTGCGAAAAAAGGCTACAAACAGGGTCCATCCACTACAAAAAAATGGAATGAAAAAAAATTTTATGTTAAATATTTATAAAAACATAAAATTATTGTAATCAAATAACAACTACAATTTAACATGAGACTTACATAGTCGTTGTTGGCACGCGTAGGGACCTCGTTCTGGTCCAACAGATTCTCGCCCAAACATTTAGGATGGGAAACCCGACGGTACCACTGCATGTACTCCGCAGTCGCCTCTGCTCGATCATCTGTGCTGGCCTTATACATACTGAGGTTGACGGTATGCAATACCGGGAACTGGTTCCACATAGATACTGCACTGACATCAGAATGCTCAACCTTGTAGAGCCTCGACTCCCAAGGACGGCAGGCACTGATTGGCGCGAACATAGGGGGAGGGACTATCTGGACATACCCCAACTGTCGCAGAAACTGCACAGGATAGTACGGCTCGACGATATCGCGGTACCGAATTAACCCGCAATAAATAGTCCTCGGCTCTATCTCGTGCGGGGTAGAGGTGCCGTATGGCAACCATTGCACCTGTTCACAATTGCATAAAAACATTTATAAAAATATTTATATTATTTTAAATAACGAGTAACTAAATTTAAATAAAAAAATTTACTTACATCGGAGGCAGTGAGCATGTCAAGTCTCCGACGGATGGCCATGAGACGCTCGTCCTTCCTCTGACCCGCCGGTGGGCTCCACATCTGAGATCATGCGGAGTCGTTAGGACCGAGGGGTAGACGTCCCCCCTGGGGTCGGAAATCGGGGAAATACTCATAAATCCAAGACTGCATAAGAGTTAAGCAGCCGGAAAGCTGTCTGGAGTCCCCTCTGCTGGCAATACCTAACTGTCGGTACAAATATGCCAGCGTAGCCGATCCCCACGAGTAACCACCAATGGCATCCACGCCGTTAAGCACCTCAGCTAGGAGCTTGGGAGTCACTCTACTACCACTCTTGTCGCCGAACAAGGTGGTAGACAGCAGCAACCAAATTCAGGCACCAGCCTCATCCAACGCCAACTGGTCTTTACCCCAGAATTTCTCCACAACGGAGCCTTCTGCCACACAACCGCGCTGCCAGAACGTCCCAACGAGGTCAGTCTTACTGACCGAAAGTATATCCATGCAATAATCCTGGCAGGCCTTTGTATCCGGCTCCTCAACGACCATGGATCCCTCTACAGGAATGTCCAAAATAGCCCGGACATCGTGCAGCATAATGCTCATTTCACCAAAAGGCAGGTAAAATGAGTTAGTATCTGGCTGCCATCGCTCCACAAATGCAGTAAGCAGTGGAGTGTCCAAGTGGGCGTGCATGGAGTCTGCCAGATGTGACAGTCCAGTACCCTTGATCATATCAAGTGTCTCGGAAGACATATCACCTCGCCAATCTTTTAAATTACCGAATGCTTGCACTCTGAGATGGCATTTCAGTAAGCCTCGGCACTCTCCATTCCACAACCGCGAGGCTACGTGCCCTAGAAAGCTAGGGATCACACTGTCATCCATGGGCCCACCGACCACTGGACCTCTAACAATCCACTCTTCCTCATGATCAGTCCTAGATCGTTTGCTAGTACCTTCATTAAAATAGAACATAATGTCACTAAAACAGGGCTAAGGGTCGTTTTGATATAAAGTGCGCGAAAAACGGAGCTAAAACGAGCAAAAAAGCAGAGTCTATTAAACTCGTGACTTATCTCGCGACTCGCGAGATCCGTCTCGCGAGGCGCGAGATCCGTCTCGCGAGTCGCGAGACGGACAGAGCAGCAATAGCCAGAATCTCGCGACTCGCGACATCAACTCGCGACTCGCGACTGTACTCGCGACGCGCGAGATGAGGTCGCGAGTCGCGAGATTCTGGCACTTTTGGCTCTGTGAAATCGCGACTCGCGACTTAATCTCGCGCCTCGCGACATTGTCTCGCGAGTGCGAGTTTAACAGAGCCGAAATATAAATAAATTCCCGACTCGCGACTTCATCTCGCGAGTCGCGACTGTACCAATAACTTGTGATAACACCCTATTTAATAACAAACAACAATAAATACGTAAATTATTTACCTGAGGATCCAATGCTAGCAAAACGCCCCCCAGCCTGTAGTGGAGGAGCAGGATGAACAGGCCGTGAAGGAGCCGCAGGCTGCACAGGAACCGTAGCCTGTGCAGGAATATCGTCATCGCCCTCATCATGTGAAGATGTCGACTCGTCAGAATCCTCAGCCATCTGGGTTACCGACTCATCAACATAATATCCCTGCTGACCGTCCGATGCTGGTGCTGGTGCAGGGGGTATCGAGCTGCCTGACTGGCCAACAAAAACATATCTATGCTGACTGAGCTTGTACAGTGGTGGTGCAGCATATCCCTGCTGACCAACTGGTACTGGTGGTGTACCATATCCCCTCCGACCATCTGGTACAGGTGTCTGCAGTCTCGAACTGCCTGTCTGGCCAGTCTGTACCCTCCGAGCCTCTTGGATAATGAATTCTCGATCCCGACGAGCGGACGCAGTTATACCCCGTTGCTTTGGGTGTCGGTGTCCAGATTCGTCAATATACTCATCCATCTCGTCGGCGTTCCTATCAGATCGTTCAGGCCTAGCAATACCCTAAATCACCAATTTAAATAAAAATTAGTAAATATATATATTTTTTTTAAATTTTGTAAATATTTTTTATTTAAAATTTAATTTTAAAAGTCAAATTAAATTGATTAATTTATTACTTATAATAACGTCTTAAGTTAATATTAATAACTTATTAATCAATTTGAAATTTAATAAATATTCTAATAACTATTATAATAGTAATTATAATTTATAATATTCACTAATTTTTTTATTTGTTATAATTAATATTTTAATACTTATTATAATTTCTTCTTTACTAATGTAATATTTTTTCTAATATAGTATTAATTAAAATAATATAATTATAGTAACTTTTTTTTTAAACATAATTATAATACTTCTTTATTACTACAATAGTTATATTAATTATATTTTATAATTTTTTATTATAACATTATATTAATTTTTATTTAACATAATTATTTTTTTTACCATATCCGGACAGATGAGGTGCGATCGGCCGGGTCGGGCCGATCGCTGAACCGGGCGACCGGTCACAACGACCGGTCGCCCGCGGGCCGTACGGGATCGCCGACCGTACGGCCCATGCCGCGTCCGGATGCGCCGACCGGACGCGGTCCCAGTTTTTTTATTTTATTTTTTAAAATTCGAATAAAATGTAAAAAAAAAAAATTACCTTCTTAGAGAAGAATGCTTTGCCGAGGCCGTAGGATTCTTTCGACATTTTTTCGGATTTTTTTTTATACTCGAATGGCTCGTTAAAGTTTTGGAAATTTTAGAGAGAAAGAGAGAGTAGAGAGAGGAAAGAGAGAAAGAAGAGAGAGTGTAGAAGGGAAAAAACGTAAAAGGGGGGACGGTGACTAGTAAAAGGGGGGCGGTAAATAGCGATTCACATATGAAATTTATTTAAAGTGTGAATAAATGCACTATAGTCCTTAGGTACTTTTGTTATATAATTAATGCACATTTACTTTATATTCTTGTGCATTTTTAAATAATACACAATGTATATTTAAACTATGAATAATGCATACCTAATTGAGAACATAAAGACAATAATAGAATGCTCCAAAATATTGCCATCATATACATATTTTGACTGCGCATTTAGTTCGTTCGAAGTGCATATTTAGTTCCTAAACGATTCATAAGTAGTTAATATTATTTTTGAACATTTAGTTCATAACAAATACATATTCAGTTCATACCAAATGCACACATAGTTCATATAAACTGCATATTTGGAGTGTACATTTACATCGTACACAATTCATAAAAGTTCATACAAATGCACAATTAGTTCATACAAAGTGCATATTTAGTTCGTTAGCAATGCATAGTTGATAGTTGTTGTTATGTGGATTAAAACAATGGGTTTACACTGATGCTGGATCAATTTATGTGAGTAATTAAAGAAGATTGCGTAATCAAACAAAGACGATAGCCCTGGTCCGAGGTGAACCGAGGTGAAAAGCTACAGTGAGCTGTTACGTGTTTCTGATAAAAAATGTTCAGGATTTTTTTCCTTTTTTGTACAAGTATATGGATTAGCTATTTATAGTAACTTTTTGAGTACAAATATCGGGATTTGCACGATGCTTTTTTCATAAAGCTACTTTTTGGTGGACGGCATTGTCAGCGGGCCCCACCTGATATCATGTTGAATGTCTTGATATGCGGGTGTAAAATGAAGGTGTTTTACCAGCCTTGATTCTAGCGACCTCGGTTGAGGTTGATTTCGGTATGTTGGCATCGATTGGAACCGATGTAAGACGTTGTTCAGATTTGGGCCGAGATGGGATTAGTTGGGTAGAACTGGTCATTATTACCCACTTATTTGCTAAGTACACCGTTGGCTTAGTTTTAATCAAGATTTGTCGGGTCGGATGATAACAGAGAGGCCCCCGTTATTAACGATTACACACAGTTGTGATCGTTGATAATGACGAAACAAGAAAAATCTCCGATCTGACGTGTCATCTTGTAACAATGTTGATATTCGTCGATATTCCAGAGTGGAGGACGATTTTTAGTAGGCAGACCGAAGTGAGAACACTTTGATATCATCTTGTCTGATACTTTCAATAGGTGCAAAGTCTTGAGGCGGCGTGATAGTAAGATTAATTAATGTGACGTATGATGAAGCGCCGCGTTGGAATAAAGGCGAATAACGGTTGTTCTCCAAGACCAACACGTATGGCGTAGGTTCTGACAGATGAAGGGTCGCGTTGTCTAGGGAATGTCTCGCGTTGGTTTCACGCACCCCCAATTAAGAGACGTAACGGTCAAAATCCACGAACTATAAATAAGTGTTTTGGTATCTTGATGGAATTTTTACCTTTGCAATCTCTGAGATTCGTATAACACCCTGAGCTTCGCAAACTGTTGTTATCGTCTGATAATCATTTTTGTCTTGCGTGTGATTTCTGAGTCGCCTGCGAACCCTGCTGTAACTTTTCGACTTTAAGGGTGAGTCTTATTTGCGATTTCTTGGTTATTGCATTTTGTCTTTCATTTCTGTTTGCTTGCGGAATTTAAGCCATGGCTTCAAAAGACATCGGTAGTGAGGCTTCTTCAGACAGAACAGTCTCGGAATCGGTTTCTATGTATCATGACTCCGAGCTTGTCGAGTTGGCCTATGAATACTACCGGTGGGATCTGAGTTACGTTGTCCATCTCGAGGTAAAACCTAATAGTTCCGAGGAGGATGAGTTGGTGGAGGCGAGTGCCATGGTATTGGAGAATCATTGGAGACGACCGGAAAGGAGGTGGCCCGATGTAACAGTAGATTACGAAGGTGAACCTAGTATTCTGACCGATCCAGATGTTGTTCTGTTACAAGAACAAATTCGAGTTCCACCCTCAGTTAAATTATTTGCTCCGTATCCTGGTGAGAGAATTACTTCCCCTCCTTCTGGTTGTGTCGGAGTTTTTGCTGAATCTCTGAGGTCGGGTTTGAGGTTTCCTTTGCCGAATATCATTACTGATTATTTGAGGGATTGGGGTTTAGCTCTTTGTCAAATTACCCCTAATAGCTGGAAAAAGATTATAGGATTGATGGTGTTAACACACGAGAAAGGATATGGGTTGCCTTCCTGTGCAGATACAAGGAGTATTTACACCTTAAAGAGAAGCTCGAATAGGAAAGTTGTTGGACCATCATGTTGCTTTTTTGCTGGTGCGAAAGCGGGCACTGGCTTTAAAATTGGTGATTTAATAAAGGATGTTCCAGATACTCTTCACGGATTCCAGGAAGAATGGTTATAGGTCGGGGGTGAGTGGCAGTCAGTAGACTTTGCCGAGGAGACTCCTGTAGACGACATGACGATCCCGATGAACATTTCTTCTGGATATTGTAAGTTTTCTTCGATGGTTTTGGATATCTATTTTTCTGACTATTTGCGTTTTGTGTACTAACAGGTTGGATTTTCGTGTTTGTAGCCAAGTGGAAAAGAGAATCGAAGTTAAGCCCGGAATTCGGTGGTGTATTGGCTACGTTGTTTAAGCTCAAAGATCCCCTGAGAAGCTATAAAAGCTTGATTTCGGAATCGCAATTGGAGTCAGCGGGATTATCTCTGGTTGTAGCTGATACTTCGTTTAAACCCGGTATATATTTCTTCTTCGGATAAAGCTCCGTCTCAATTAATGACTTAGATTTGAAACTAACAATAACTTTATTTTTGTATTAGTGTACTATCCTCTGCTTGGTTTCTCGGGATTTAGAACGGTTGAAGCAGCGAAGGAGTTCCGGCGTAAGTTTCCCAATAAAGAGCTTCGAAGTAAGATTGGTAAGAGTCGGTCGCAGAGGTTGACGAGTATGAAGAGAAGGAATTTAGTCAAGGCTTTGAGACAAAAATCGGCTGCGCCGAAGCCCATTGAAGCTGAAACTCGGGCGGCTCCGGTCATTGATCTGGAACATGCGGAACTTCCAAAGGAGGTTGAGAACTCGAAAACAATTCCGACTTTGAACACGAAGATGGATATTCAAGTTGAACCGGAGAGAAATGTAGATCTGACCGAGTTAACTTTGGTACAAGCACCGACCGAGCCGACTCAAGTTGTGGCTGTGGAAAGACAATCGTTTCCGAAGTCTATGGAGATCTCTCAGCCGGGAAAGAAGAAACGAAAGTTGAAGAAAATTTACATTGAGGAAACTCCCGACACTGAGGAGAGAAGGTCAAAGAAAAAACATGACTCTGGTCGCCAGAAAAAAGGAAAAGATAAGGATGAGTCCCCGATTTTTTAAAAATCTTTTTTGTCTTTCGATGAAGAGAAGGTGGAAAATTTGAATCTTCCCGATGGAATTATTGAAGACTGGTTTAGGACGTTTCAGTTGGTAAAGACGCCTCGGATCGCCGAGAAGTCATCTTTGCCGCAAAATGCTTTGAATGCCGCTCGGGTCCCGCTGATGGTTTAGGATCCGAAATCAGAAGTCGGTGTATCATCTTTGTCGAGTGTTCAAAGGCTAACTTATACCAAGGCGTGTATGGGTAGGGCTTTAATTAGTTTGGTGGCCGCTGAGGATGATCATCGAAGAATAGCTGCAAGGCTGGAGGACAAAAGACATACAGTGGCTTTGCGAGATGGTGAATTGGCCTCTTTGCGTGAAGAGGCGGAAAAATCAGAGGCGGCCTTAAAAGAAAAGCTTGCTGATCAGAACGTGCAAATCGAGGTCGCTCAAAGTGAAATTTCGACGTTAACCCTTGAAAAGACTGCTCTGCGAACCGAGGTCGAAGAGTTGAAGAATCGTCTGGCTTTTGTCGAACAGAGCCATAAAGCTATTGAAGGTAAGGTGGAAGTGCTTAATGAGAAGTTGATGAAAGAGAAATCCGAGCATCAAGAAACTCAGAAGAGTCGTTTGGAAATGGAAGCGGACTTGATCCGAACTCGTGAGAACCATTTGACCAAGATGGCAAGACTTGAAGAAGAAAAGAATGCTCACGGGGAGTCCATGTATAATGCCGGAGTGTTGGCAGGGAGAGAAATAGCATCGACCGAGGAGAATCATCTCGGTTATGAGCGAGTCGAAGCAATTGCCCATGTTGAAGTTGAAGACGAGGCTAGTGGTCCAGACTTGGATTTAGAAATGAACACTTGCATTAATCTTCGGTGGGTTATCGAGCGATTTGATAACGAGCTTTATGATACCGAAGAACTTCGATACTTTCTCTTCCGCAAACTCGAGAAATATGGCTTCAACTTAGAGATTAAGGGTATGCACATTGAAGCTGATGAAGATGAAAAAGAGTTCTGCGAGTGGATGCTTCGTCGTGCCGACGAGATGGTGTAGAATCTAGCTTTACCTCCACTTACTGAAGAACGTGAAGCCCGTCTTCGCCGAGCTTACGTTAACATGATCCTGGAAGGAGAAAAAGAGAAGAGGAAGGAATTGGCCGACCTCTACATTGGAACCCTCGTCGAGGTAGTGGTAGAACAAAAATTTGATGACATGACTCCGGAACAAATTCGTGAAGCTGTCGCGGCTTATGCCGAAGAAAGAGCTAAACAAAAGGGTAAGACGACTGATGAAGTCCAGATTATCTCCGAGGTGAATGTGTCTTCAATTGAATCAGCAGATCCTCGATATGAACGAGTTCCAGTGTCAGATGCCGCAATTGATGCAGCTGCAAAGGCCAAGGAAGATGAAATTCTTGAACAGTTTCACAATCAAATGAAGTCTTCGGTGGATCCTGAAGTCGGTGAGAGCAGCGGGGTTGATAAAGCTGATAAAGGGAATAAAGCCGCCTGCTAATTCAATTTTTTTTTTTTGTTTTTTTTGTTTTTTTTTTATGCTTTGCATGTAATCGGGGTGTCAATATTCGGACATCCTTAGTAGGTCATAATGTAATCTTTTGATGATATTGGGATGAATGAACAACTGTTTGGTATTTTGATTTAAGTGGTTATGTTTTATTGCTATGTTTCTTAGCAAAATTATTGACCAAGTGTGATGAACTCGGATTATGATCGATGCTTCAACTCGGAATTAGCTCATCAAATTTCGCAGGATTTGAACATAAAATATTTAGGCAAAAACTAAGCTATTTATCGAGTTGAGTTACTTGGAGCATAGTGATAGATTTAATCCGAGGACAACTTGGTTTCCTGGTGAACTTCGGTTGAAAAATAGAACCGAATTGCCAGCTGTTTAGTAACTAGCAAAAAAACTCAACATATTTTATGATAGTCGAGATTGTTCAGGGTCACGGGACTTCGTCACTGTCCAGTTAAAGAACGACCCCAACCGAACCAAGTGTGTTCGGCTGTCAGTGGGACCTTGTCAGATCATTTTTTGCGGATTTGACAAAAGGACGAACTTTAGCCTGACCAAATCAATCGTGGGATTTGGATGTTTTATAAGGCGTCAGTTAAACCGAGTGTAGGTTTAGTACTCGGTACCGAGTGTTCTCTTTTCGTTACTCGGATTTTTAGTGATGAGATATCACAATATATTACATCAAAAGAGTGTTCTTGTCTCATCAAAAGGTAACATCATCAAAAGGTGACAGAGAAGACTTAGCAAACAGATGGTATTTCTTACAACTTCCAACACATCATTGATAAAACTTTTTGAGAAAGACGGCACTCCAGGGATACTGATGTGGAGTTCCGTCAGAGTGTGAAATTCGGTACGCACCGTGAGGGAGTACTTGAATAACCTTGAATGGTCCTTCCCATTTCGGTTTTAAAGGCCCCGGGTCTGGCCCCATAACTCTTTTAAGGACTAAGTCTCCAACTCGAAATGTGCGCGGCTTAAGCTTTGAATTGACATATTTTTCGCTTCTATGCTTGTAGGAAGCATTTTTCAATTCAGCATGAGTACGAAGCTCGTCAATCAGATCTAAGCTTGCTTTCATATTTTCTGAGTTGGTCTTCTCTGTATATTTTTGAATTCGGTATGTTGGTGCGCCGAGCTCTACGGGAATAACAACTTCAGATCCGTATGTTAAAGAAAATGGAGTTTCGCCTGTAGAGGTTCGAGCAGTTGTTCTATAAGCCCATAAAACGTGAGGTAATTCTTCGGGCCGTGCTCCTTTAGCTGCATCGAGTCGCACCTTGAGACCATTTTTTATAACTTTGTTTACAGCTTCGACTTGACCATTGGACTGGGGGTGATATGGTGAGGAATAGAAATGTTTTATCCCATATTCCTCGCAGAAGGACTCAAGTCTTTTTCTTTCAAACTGTCGGTAATGATGGAATTCGGCACCCCGAACCGACATACTAACGACTTCCATATGAAATCAACGACCTTCTGCTCGGTTATTGTGGCCAATGGTTCTGCTTCGGCCCATTTTGTGAAGTAATCAACAGCAACTATGGCAAATTTCACTCCACCTTTTCCGGTTGGTAATGGTCCAATTTAATCGATCCCCCATTTAGCAAAAGGCCAAGGACTGTAAACCGACTTGAGCATCTCGGGAAATCGATTGACGTTGGGTGAAAAGATTTGACACTTCGGACATTTTCTTACGTAGGTTACAGCATCCGACTTCAGAGTCGGCCAATAATAGCCTTTTCGTAATATTTTATAGGCTAAAGCTTGGGCGCCTGGGTGTGTTCCACAAATTCCCTCGTGGACTTCTTCCAAAATATATTTGGATTTAGGTTCAGCTATGCATTTCAGGAGTGGAACCGAGTATCCTCTCTTGTACAATATTCCATTCTCTATGGTGAATCGAGCAGCTCGAATTCGGAGGGTTCGAGCTTCTTTTGGATCTGAGGGCAGGGCCCCAGTTTGTAAGTATTCAATAATCGGGTACATCCATGTAGGAGATTTTGATAATGTTGCCACTTTGGTTGCCAATATCTCCAGAATTTGGGTTGACGGCTGTTCTTGTTGTCCGACTTGAACATATTCCACACTTTTCATACCGAAACTGGAGGCTAATCGTGAAAGAGAATCTGCTTGAACATTGAGAGTTCGTGGGATGTGTTCAACTTGGACAAAGAACATCGATAGCTTCTTCTTGGTGAGGGATAGATAAGGCATCAATCAAGGTTCCTTAACTTGAAATATTCCATTGATTTGATTGACAAGCAGTTGAGAATCGGAAAATACCTTAAGATGTCGGACATTCATAGACTCGGCCAGGCTTAGTCCAGACAACATGGCTTCATATTCTGCTTCATTGTTTGTAGCAGGAAAGAGGAATTTGACCGAGTGGCAAAACAATTTGTTTTCAGGATCTGCTAAAACAATTCCTCCGCCCGCTCGGTTGGCTGTAGAGGAACCATCGATGTAAAGGATCCATGGTTGATCATCATTTTGAACCTCGACAGTTGGGGTAAATTCAGCAATAAAATCGGATAAAGCTTGCGCTTTGATAGCGGTTCTCGGTTGATAATGTATGGCAAATTGACCGAGTTCCATGGCCCATTTGACCATTCGTCCCGAAGTATCGGGCCGGTGCAAAATTTTTCACAATGGGTATGATGTTCGAATCGTAATTGAATGCTCCTGAAAATATGGTCGTAGTTTCCGAGCAACAACAATGAGAACAAATGCATGTTTTTCCAGAGGAGGATAACGCAGCTCGGCGTCATGTAGAGCTTTGCTGACATAGTACACTGGAAATTGCGAGTTTCCTTCTTCTCGTATAAGCACAACACTGATCGCCGAGGTGCTAACACCCAAATAGAGAAATAACATTTCTTCTGGAATTGGCTTTTGCAAAGTGGGTGGATGAGTAAGTACCTCTTTGATACTGACAAGAACTTTTTGGCAATCTTCGGTCCATTCGAAGCATTTGCCTTTCTTGATAGCCTCGAAAAAGAGTTTGCATCGGTCAGTGGATTTAGAGATAAACCGGTTTAGAGCGGCAAGTCACCCAGTTAGAACTTGTACACCTTTGACCGACGTCGGGGGGGTCAACTCCTGAATGGCTTTAATCTTTACAGGGTTGGCTTCAATGCCTCGCTGACTAACCATGTATCCCAGGAATTTTCCTGATCCTACTCCAAAGGTACATTTCTTCGGATTCAACACCATCGAATAATCACGAAGAATATCGAACATTTTTCGTAAGTGATGGACATGGTCGATGGAGCTGACCGACTTGACGAGCATATCGTCAACATAAACTTCCATAGTGTGACCAATCAGATTCACAAACATTTTGTTGACAAGTCGCTGATAAGTGGCCCCTGCGTTTTTCAGGCCAAAGGGCATCATGGTGTAACAATATTACCATCGAGCAGAATAAAAAGACGTATGTTCTGCGTCCTCGGGATCATGGGAATCTGATTATATCCTGAATAAGCATCCATAAAACTCATCAACTCATGTCCCGAAGTGGCATCAACCATGTAATCAATGTGAGGAAGTGGATAACTGTCCTTGAGACAAGCTTTGTTCAGGTCGGGGAAGTCCATGCATAACCGCCAAAGACCATTGCTTTTCTTGACAAGGACTGGGTTAGAGACCCATGTTAGATACTTGGCTTCTTTGATAAACTTGTTATCAATAAGTTTATTGACTTCTTCCTCTAAGGCTTGTTGACGGTCTGGTCCCAATTTTATTTGTTTTTGGACAACAGGTTTAATTGTTCGATCAAGATTTAATTTATGACAAGCGACATTGGGGTCAATTCCTTTCATATCTTCATGCTTCCAGGCAAAAACATCAGGATTGCTTTTAAATAATGTAATAAGTTCAGGCCGAACTGGTTCTTGAAGGTGACATCCGATACGGAGTGGTTTTTGGTATGTAGGTTCGTCGACATAAATGAGTTCGATTTCTTCTCCAGGTTCAGCTCGGTCGCTTCGGCTTTTTTCTTTGAATTGAGTTCGAGGATCTAATTCATCTTCTTCCTGGATTGGTTCTTTACCCGGTTTCCTTCCTCGGTTTTCATTTTGATTCATTTCTTCAAGAGATCCCGAGGTCGGTTGCATGTCGGTATGTTGAGCTGAGGTCGAGGGATCTTTCTCGCTAGTTGACTGGCTGGACTGAATTTCACTGGTAGGAGTAATCATCACAGGTTCTCGCGTTTCTCTTTGGTCACCATAGTGAGTTCCTTCCCCAAAAGTTGTTGGGAATTTTAAAGCATAATGAAATATGGATACTGCTGCTCGAAGCTTGTACAGAGTTGTTCTTCGGATGATGGAATTATATTCGTTGCGGATATCCATGACTTTAAAAGTTTACATGATAAGTTTAGTAGCTTGTCCTGGAATGCCAAATCGAATGGGCAAAGTGATCTCTCCAATCGGTCGAGAAATGCTCCCATTGAATCCTTGAATCTCGTCATTACAAGGCTTTATGTCCGCAGGATCTAGGCCCAATTTGTCGAATGTTCGTAACATCAAAATGCTCGAATAGGCCCCGGTATCAACCATAACTCGGTGTACTGGGATTCCACAGATCGGGACAGTGATGACCAGCGCGTCGGAATGAGGATGTGCAAACAGGTTCGCATCCTCAGTACTGAAAGTGATAGGACAACTCCGTGCATTGATAACATCTCGTAAATCAGTAGTGAAAACATGTTTATTCGAATTATAAGCCTGTCGAGCGTAGGCTTTAATTTGGCGTCGGGAAGAAATGGTTCGGGTACTGTTAGTATTTACTCGATGAATACAGGTAAAAGGGGGACTCAGAGATCGATAATTTTTGCGTTGCCGAGGTGCATTATCGAGACCGGATTTAGGCAAGTTCGAAGTATACATAAATATTTCTTTTTCTCCCTGTCGAATCCTCTTCGGTATAGCACCTCGGTCATCTTCTTCATCATCGTCAATGGGTTCTGCCGAACGTACTAGTCCTGTTCACTTGATGTCGGGATTTTTTGAGAATCTTCGAAGCTGGGGATGACCAATGAATCTCAGCAAGGCAGCCAAAAGACTTAGGCATTCATCCTGAAATTCGAGCCGCGAGACGACAATATGCCAGTGATCTGAAGTCAGGATATCAAACTGTGTACTCGGCTGGGGCCGCCACAATTTATGAAGAACTTAAAGGGAAAGGTATTTTGCCCGAGCCCAAGCCCGTTCGAGTTCCAAAAGAGAAGCTAGACAAATCTCGGTAGCCCGACCCTAACATAATATAACTTGAATATATATATATAAAAAAATAATATAACTTGTAAAATATATCCAAATTCGCCCTGTATATTTTGGGGGAGGAAATAGGTATCTCAAGTATTGGCATTATCATTGCATTACAATTTCAAAACAAAACTTGTCCAAAAAATGAACACAAACGGAGGCTTTAGTTGTTGATTTGATTTGGAGTGATGCTGTCGTCTCCACAGATTTTCCGGCGCTTCTGCTGCCTGAGCGCCGCAGCTTCTTCGCCTTCGTCGGTTGCTCCTCTTTCTCAGGCCCTCACTGCGCAAAAGAAGCGTCTCATTTTCTTAGGCTCTCCTCAGGTGCAACACACTCTCTCTCTCTCGGCCCATGAGATTTATCACTGCACGATACAAAAGTTTTTGCACTTTTTTTGCTATTTTTTGTTGTTAATTATCTTCATCCCAGGTTTCCACTTGTGTTCTTGATGCCCTTTTCAGTGCTTCATCTGCCCCAGATTCTTTGTTTGAGGTACTTGATGAAGTTTCCTTTTTTATCTTATTGGGCACCATTCGATTTAATTGTTGCATATACAACAGAATAACTAGGCAATGTTTGGTTCAATCAGAAGAAAGGATTTTTAATTGAGGGTAGAGACAGGCTATGCTGATTTTCTAATTTCATATCTATTATGAGCATTGCAGTGAGGGTTCTGTCGATATTATGTAATACTCTGTGCACATTGCAAGTTTGGAAATTCGCTTTTAATCAACTCATTCATCAACCACAGGATGTTGTGGACTTTTCCCTCCCATTGTGATGCACTTTTGAAGCTATTTTAAAAAGCAAT
This sequence comes from Striga hermonthica, assembly GCA_902706635.1. Taxonomy (NCBI): domain Eukaryota; kingdom Viridiplantae; phylum Streptophyta; class Magnoliopsida; order Lamiales; family Orobanchaceae; genus Striga; species Striga hermonthica. The sequence goes on from CACSLK010034598.1 coordinate 31,105,484, forward strand.
TTTTTTTTTTTTTTTTTTTTTTTTTTTTTTTTTTTTTTTTTTTTTTTTTTGGAGTGCAGGAAATATGTATGCAGAATTTTGATTAACCTTGTCTTTGATTTCCTCATGTTTAATCATTTGTGTGCTCGAATGTAACTGCAAAGCAGGTCAGAGTCATTCCCTTTTGGTCCTGCTATTAAGTATCTGTTTGTGGTTCAGGTAGCAGCCATTGTGACCCAACCGCCTTCTGGAAGAGAAAGGGGTAGAAAGTTGATGCCTTCTCCAGTTGCACAATATGCCGTGGACAACGGGCACCCGTCTGATTTGATCTTCACACCAATCAAAGCTGGTGAGGTAATAGTCTTGTATCTTTTCTGATGCATGATACCTTGCTCTATTGCAATGAACACCTCTCATATTCCATTTTTAATGCAGCTAACATTCCAAACCATGTATCATCACATGTAAAATTTTTTCAGAGTTGTTTCATACCTTTATAATTTGTATTTATTGGATTTTACAAGTTTACCGCAGAAAACTAATTTCTTTTTCTTAAATAATATGAATGCCTTTAGTTTTATGGTGCAACTCAAAATATCACCAGTTATCGTGACTACTCTAATTTTAGTTCTATATCTACTAGAGTATCTTCTAAAATATGTACGTATATCCAGAAGTTAGTTTAGAGGTTTTCTGCTGCATTATATATATATATATATATATATATATATGGATGATCTCACAGACCACTTGTGCCAAGTGCTTAGTTCTTTTGGCAGTTGAGTATAATTTGGAACCTCATATTCTTGTACATTTCTAGTGTAAAGATTCTACATTATGGATCCACCTTGCAGGAATCATTTCTTTCCGCATTGAAAGCTCTGGAACCTGAACTTTGCATCACGGCTGCATATGGGAATATATTGCCGTCAAAGTTCCTTAAAATTCCATCTATGGGTTAGTTTAAAAATCATTGCTCATGCCTTTTAGACTGCGTTATTGCTAATTCTAGTATTCTGTGAACATAAGGATTGTGGAATTTAAAAACTGTTATCGTAAATATGGTATAGATTAGATTGTATCAATTAGGTGATATGGTAAATCCCGTAGATTAGGTTCTTTGATTACTTTTCTTTGATATGGTAAATCTCGTAGATTAGGTTCTTTGCTTACTTTCCATTCTCCTGGCATAGTGCTAATAATGGACTAGATCAAAATGACTCAATTAAATTCTAGTGCTTCTTCTATTAGTGAAGTTTCTAGAAAAAAAAAAATCAAACAACGCAATGCACCTTGGGTCGCTACGGAAACAGCCTCCTTGTATAATTACAAGGGTAAGGTCTGCGTACAACTGACCCCCAGACCCCAACCAATTGGGAATATACTGGGTATGTTGTTGTTGTTGTTGTTGTTGCTTACTTTCCATTCTTACATCTCTTTTGGCTTTGGCTTATATATATACCATGTAATCCTCATTGAGTTATATATCAAATTAAGAGCTTAACAGCATTACAAAAACAATTTAACTAAATAACTGTTCATAGATGTATGATGTAGGGAAAACGTGCGAGTGAGATAGATAAACGAGTAAACGAGATACTCTCTCGTAAAATACGTAAAAACTCAAATATCAATTCTTATTTCATATTCAACTGAATAAAACAATAGAGGATGGGTCCATAATAATAATAATAATAATAATAATAATAATAATAATAATAATAATAATAATAATAATAATAATAATAAAGAGGGAAACAAATAATAAACATCCTTATCTCCATCATTCTCCCCCTGTCGAAAAGGATTCGCCCTCGAATCCGAAGCAATCTCGTCTTCAACTGCTCCATAATCCTGACCGGGCCAATTTGACGGGCCATGAACTTGGTATACTCACAAGCAGAAAATCTATGGCAACAACTCTCCACTTTGTCCTTTTTGGGCACACTATGCGAGTTATCAGACACATATGCTTGTTGAATAAAAGACAATGAAAATTCATCTTCCAATTCACTGAAAACATCCATTCCAAGCACAACCTCTGGCCTCATAGATGGTTCTACAACCACATGGTACTCGTCCTCCATCGACGCCACAAGTGGCTTCTCATCAAAAATAGGCGGGCCGTCGTACAATAGTTCGTCATTCTCCTAAAAAATCATTACCTTGTTGGCCGTTGTGTGCAGCAACGAGCTTAGTCTCGACGGGCATCCGAAGGGATCTGCCTCCAAGATGGTCTCCTCGCCGTCTGCATCGCCGGACGGTGGTTGTGGAGATCGTCGACGGGGCGCCCCGCCTGGACCACGACTTCCAATTCCTCCGTGAACTCCCCCGCGCACACCCCGGTCGCCTGCGGCACGGTTCATCTGCAAATCTGAAACAATCACGTTGTTCGGCGTCAAACACACATCCTCGATCCCCGTGGAAAGATCTGCAAACTAATCCGTGAAACGCACGTCCAACTCTTGAAATCGGTAATCAATCTGTTGAAACCGATCGTTGAAGGTTGCATCACGTTGTTCGTTTACGGCATCTTCTCGTCCCGGCGACATCGCGAATCGTACTGACTGCTGACTGCTGATACCAACTGATGTAGGGAAAGCGTACGAGTGGGATAGATAAACGAGTAAACAAGATACTCTCTCGTAAAACACGTAAAAAAACTCAAATATCAATTCTTATTTCATATTCAAACTGAATAAAACAATAGAGGATGAGTCCTTTAAATAAGGCTCCTAAAACCCTAATACTAACTTGTCCAACAAGACAAGAATCCTAACAATATTAACTTGTCCAACGAGACAAGAATCCTAACAAAATAATAAATAAGTTTCCTACCAAATCTATAATACCACTAATAATAATAATAATAATAATAATAATAATAATAATAATAACAACAATAATAAAGAGGGAACAAATAATAAACATCCTTATCTCCATCAATGTATCATGTATTCAACGGTTATCTTGATCATTTCAATTTATTTTGGATGTCATTTTTTTATTACTGTAACTCAAGTTTAGTTATTATTTTAGAGATGAATTAACGTGCATGTCTTCTGAAAGTCTTGCATTAAGTCTCAATTGCTCTTTCAATTTCCTCATGGTGACAAGTTGGGAAATGTGCATGATGACAATTTCTTATCTATGTCCATTGCATATGGAGCTGGAAGAGTCATTGTTGACAATTCTCCTAGCATAGTGTTAATAATGGACCAGATCAAAATGGCTCAATTAAATTCTAGTGTTTCTTCTATTAGTGAAGTTTCTAGAAAAAAAAATATCAAACGACGCAACGCACCTTGGGTCGCTATGGAAACAGCCTCCTTGTATAATTACAAGGGTAAGGTCTGCGTACAATTGACCCTCCAGACCCCAACTTGTTGGGAATATACTGGGTATGTTGATGTTGATGTTGATGTTGACAATTTCTTATCTGAATGTACCCTGTTCTACATTATTCAGATGGTTTTCTTTTGATGTTATTTTCTGTCTCATGTCTGCGAAAAGATGGCTTTTGTGGCTTAAGAAATAAGAAATTAAATATGTTGGTCAGATGACCGTACTGTTTTAGTAGTCGTGTTTTAATATGCCACCCTAGAGCTGAACACTGATCTAATTGCAAGCTCTTTTTTTCCTTGGCTCTGATATTTAACAATATATAGACATATATTATTTGTCTTTGTTAATACCACTCTGGATCCTTACAGTCACTTTTGATACGCTTAAAGGTAACCTCCACTGATATATATTACGAAAGACTCGTCAAAACATGACCCTTTTGAGTTGTAACTATCTATGCAGGACATTGGATGTCCACTCTTTTGTGAAATAATATAGTATTATTCCTAAAAGGTGTATAAATTATCTGATTAGGAAGTGTGATGATAAAGTTCAAATAAATCTGGCACTTGATATGGCTAATTTACATGGCATATTAAGATCAACAAATTTCAAAGAGTGCATATCTGGTCTGATATTTTTATCATATTGGTTCATCTCTTCATGCAAGCGAAGGCACAGCAATGGAGAGCCACTCAACACTATTTGATCTTAGGAATGGCTCTCTAGTGAGATAATCCATCTATATTGGCCTCTGGAATTACTGAAACTTCATCCTTACACCAAGAAATAGCTTTACGCAGTTTCTACTCTTTAAGACATACCCCTGATATGGGCATGGGTTAATTAATCTTAATTTCATGTTTATGTTCCTGCTTAAAATATGATATTTAGTTGTCTCACAGATTTTAGGTGCCGTTTTGTAGGGACAGTCAACATACATCCCAGTTTGCTTCCTCTATATCGTGGGGCTGCACCTGTTCAGAGAGCGCTGCAGGTTATATTCCATTATAACTTACAGTTATAATTTATTGGCTTGCTCTATTTGTTTTATACCTATTGGACTTCTGGTACAGGATGGTGTGAGAGAAACGGGAGTTTCAGTAGCATATACGGTCAGCAAACTGGATGCAGGTCCAGTTATTGCTTGTGAAAAGGTGGAAACTGATGACCAGATAAAGGTACCAATAGTTTGTATTCAGTGCTACATTAGCTTAAAGCATGGAACATTTAACTGTATTGGTAGTTGGGAATTAGTGAGGATGACCAGGGTTTGATTCACTATTATGGTAACCGTAGGTGAATTTGGACCGTTTTTACTACTTTTCATATTACTGGCCTCTCGATATGGATAATAGTGATGGAACTTACTTGTGGAGTATTTGGTCATCTTTTTCTTCCTTTCTTTTATATGTAAAAAAAAAATAAAAATATATTTCAGATGAGGTGGTCTGGGAGAATATATGCACTAGAAGGAAACTATATTGGATAACCTAATCTATTTTTGGTTTTCTTGATTTGTTGTTGTGCAGGCACCAGAGTTACTTGAGTTGCTATTTCAGGAAGGTAGCTTTTTTTCTCTTTCCAGTAACTCAGGTGATAAAATTGTCGTGTTTTGCTTTATATTGGAATATGTGTAAGCACTAAAAGAGAGGTGGTTACACTCATTGTCCCCCGGTAGATGCTGAGATTTGGATTCTTCTAGTGTTTGCTAAACAGTTTAAATTTTGGTTGCTGTCTGGTTAATTGTATTGGCTTTGACTAGAAAACACTATTAGAGCAGAATCATGTACTCCCTAATATTTTCCTGTAATCTAACCGGAATTAGTCTTGACGTTTTCTGAACATGTATTTATAATGCTAACTGGAAACAGGAAAATAATTATAATTCTCAAAACTGTATTCATGCTATCTGCGCTGAAAACTTTCGGAGATCCACTTGTTTCTCAAATTTGGTCATATGGAAGAAATTTCATGATTCTTGCCTTAAATAAGTACGTTTTGTTCTATTTTCTGTTGTTGTTACCTGGATAATTGGAAATTACATATTCCTATCTTTATTCAGCTCTTGAACATTGCTGTTTATGACAATCCATAGTTTTCTGTATTGTGTCATGTGCCCGTGTCTATTCTTTGATCATTATAATCCTTCATTTCTCTTAATAAATCAACTAAATTTTTGCTTTGCTAAAAATGTGCAAACGTATGTTGAAATTGAACTTGTACAAATCAATGTAGGGTCCAGACTTCTGGTCCATGAGCTTCCGTCTATATTAGATGGTTCTGCCCAAACTAAAGCGGTTCCACAAGACGAATCTCGAGCTTCATTGGCCCCAAAAGTAAGCCAGCCATATTTTTTCTTGATTACAAAAAGCAGGTTTAATACGAAACATTTTGTAACACCCTAGGTCAATACAAATATGTTCGGACTTTAATTTATTTATTTATTTTTTTTTTATTTTTATTTATTATTATTTTTTTAAGTGAGTTAATCCAATAAGTTTGTTCTGGCTAAAGCCTCAGAGAACCAAACAGAGCTCAGCTTGTACCTTTCCAACAATATCTTTCTTAATTCTGAGGTTTTTAAAAAAAGTGATTGGTTGTAATTTTTGTCCATTATTCATTGACAAAGAGCACTCTTCATAAGCAGCTCTAATTTGTATATTTAAAAGCAGAATCAGATTTCATGGTTATACACATGCCAAGATTATTCATTCAAAGATGAAATGCTGTTAGCTGGATACTATCTATTATATATTGCATTATTTAATATATGACTTTGAAGCTTCAATTAACTGCCTAGAGCTACTTTTTGTTTTGGGTTGAATATTCTGAATGTATTAAAGATAAAACCCATGTGCATGGAATTTACTGATGCAGATAACAGCAGACGAGTCATGGCTCTCATTCGATGAAAATGCTAGAACCCTTCACAACAAGGTATGGATATAATTACAATTTTTTTCTCGGGATATCTGTGATACATGCAACCTTTTCAGGTACGTGCATTTTCAGGTTGGCCAGGAACCCGAGCAAAAGTTTCAGTGATTGATTCGAAAAGTGGTCAGCACAACATTTTGGAACTTAAAATTATCACTACAAGAGTTTATGGGAAGAGTGAAATTCAAACTGGTGAAATGAATGATGTGTTCTTTGAGAGGGGCTCATTGGTATTCCCATGTGGTGGGGGTACAGCACTGGAGGTGAGTTTTGTCTGTCTATGTTGTTCTTTTTATTTTTATTTTTTTTCATTTTTTATTTTATTGTCAGGATAAATAATCATTTTATCTGTTCGTTTGCATTTAAAATTTGGGACGATTACATACAATATCCTTGAGGTTTGTACAAATTACAAGAAACCCAAATAATTTTGTTAATTACAAGAAACATCCTCATTATTTGTCTTGAGTTTTCGACCTGTCCTTAGTTACACCATCTATTTTTGTTAATCAGAACTAACTCAAACCTTTTCTCCTACTCCTACTTGCAGTTGACCCACAACTATTATGATTATTATCTATGAGAAAATATGTTTGCAATGGTGTAACTTAGTTTTCTGTGAAAGTAGTTACTTTTATTTACCAATATACAACACTTTTTTGTTTCTTCTGATCAGCTTATGCTCATCTATAGGTACTGGAGCTGCAACTTCCTGGTAAAAAAGTCGTAAATGCTACCTCGTTTTGGAATGGCTTGAGAGGCCGAAGAATAAACAAGTTTTCATCTCTTGCAAGTGCATGATCATGCAAAAAAAGAACAGTATGCTCTTGGGAGTGATAAATGTTGCAAAAATTGTGGGTATTTACGAATTACGAATGATGGTTCCTATTCAAGAAGACGGTCCACAGATCGGTGTAGAAAGGTTGATATATTGGCACCTAACAAGCAACAAGTAAATCTTGGAATGCTCTATTGTCAATTGAGGTCGGTTTGTAGAGAGAAAAATAAAATTTTTTAAAAAAAAACAGTCAACATCTATTTTTAAGGTGGATCGCAAAAAGAAATGGGGGAATGAGGCTGCATTTGTTTATGTTTACAAAAACAGTATCTGATCTTTAGTAATTTTCTGTGCTTAGAAACATATAAACGGTAGCATTGCACAATATGTACGATCATAACTTTGTTCACCGATTCTTATTGCTCGATGAAAGTAGTTGGATGCCATTAACTCGGCTGGTTCAACCTGTATGTCAATTTGGTGTTAACTCTGACATGCATTGACTGATGGAAGAGCTAAATTGGGATAGATGTTTCCTTGCGTTATTCATTGATCCAAATTCTCCCCAGGCCACTAGTAAAAGGAGGAGATTTTCAAAGAGAAGGAGATATGGATTGGAGTAGAAGAAGGATGTATCTTTCGATATTGTGTAATTTAATTCACTAAAGTGCAATCAAATTTTAACTAATGTGCAATTTGTGAATTTGATACAAATAAGGATAGAGGAGCTGGTTTTACGGCTGACTAGTAATTGTGAATTTACAAGGGCTGGTTTGCAATTTTAAATTTTTTAGTTATTTACAGTTAAACAATTGGGGTAAATGTGTGAATATAAAACCAACAACATTACAACACTTAATATGTTTCTATAATACAAATAAAATTTATTTATATTATTCCAGTTTCGATATTATCTAGTCGATTAAATCAAACCTACCGATGATCCGACCAATTAATAACTGTTTAATTTTGAAAACATGTAACAATTTTTATAATGTGTGTGTAAATTGACAAAATGGTGCATACTATGTATTTTTAATGTGTAATATATTAAACTTTTGATAAATTATAATATCATTCCACTATTAAAATATCAACTAATAAAAGTTTTGAAATTGTACAAAAAAACCTACAAAATATCTAAATTTCATCCCAAAAGCCCCCAACACCCAAAAAAAATATAATAAAAAGAAAAAAATAGAAAAAATGTGTCATCACACACACACACACACACACACACACTCACAGACACTCACACACACACACACACATGCACACACACATACGATACACACACACGCTCGACTGCAGCCGCCCGACCGCCGTCGCCTGCCTCATTTACCGGCCGTCTTTTCCAGCCAGAGACGTTACCGTCGTGACCTCACGACCTGGAAACATGTCCTGGTCACCGGCAAGGATTTGTTGCCGTGAATGCCAGTTCCCGTCTGCTGCCCCATCGCACGCCGTCTTATCTGGCCAGCGCCGTCGTCCCAATCGTCGCGGTCGACAGCATAGTTTCCGTGTCCGACTGCGGCCGTCGTTCTGACAGATGCAGCCGTGAACGCCGGGCCCGACGTCGTGCTCGACAGCGGAGGAGGATGCGAATGACGTTGGGAATCCTTACCGTGAGCTCTAGACGGGTTGCCGGAATCGGAGGACGGTGGCGGCAATCGGGTTTGTCGGCGGCGGCGACATGATTGGCGGGCTATTTGCGGTGGTGGTGTGCTTCTGCGGCCGGACTGTAAACAATGGGCGGGTGGCCGAAATTGATAGAGTTGTGTGTGTGTGCGCGCGCGCGACGGAGAGAGAGATAGATAAGGGAGAGAGGAGATATGAGAGAGGAGAGGAGAGGGGAAAGAGAAGAGAGGAGAGAGGCGAGAGGGATCGTGGTGGGTGGGTGGGAGATTTTATGGGTGGGGCCCACTTATTTGGCAGTTTGGTAATTGTCCTTCCTTTTATTTATTTGTCCATGAAATAGTATTATAATTACAATCTTGCCAATGCAGGATTGACCTTGTAACTCAATTTTGACTTCATCATGTCCATTGATATACTTTTTTTTATCGATAAAATTAAATTTATAGATCAAAATTGTTGTTCAAACAACCGATAATCAGCATACAAAAGCACAACGGACAACCACATGCTCGGTTCCTCACTCGTGAATAATAATACTACGAGGACAACCATAGGCCGATTGCTCACTCGACCTCTAATCATGATACAAATGTAAAGTACTCTATTGCATCTCAATACTATGATCGGGACGACGCCCTCCACGGCCTAAGCATCACAGAAAAAAGCAGGGTCTAGCGGCGCTAGGGGTGCTAGCGCCACTAGGCATGACGCGTCTCGACTGGCTGGAAGCAGGGGCAAGCGACGCTAGGGTTGCTAGCGGAGTGTTTATTGTGTTTTTGTCGTTATTTTCGTGTGTTTTGTGTGCTTTATTTTATAGTTTTTAGGCTCATTTTAGTGTCGACCGGTCCATTTTATCGTGTTTTGTGTATTTTTGTTATTGTATAGTGTTTTCGTATTTTTGCGCGTTTTCTCTTTTGTTTTGGTGTTGAATAGGTCCAACTTGTCGAGACGAGGAGACGAGCCGTCCGAGCCGTCCAACCCGGAAAATCCGACCAAGCCATACCGGGACGAAGAGAATTCATGAGGAGAATTTTAGTCCAAATTTCGTGCGAATCGGAGTTGTGTGCGAAAAGTTAGAGCGAATCGAGCATCAAGAGATCACCGGGACCATTCCTACGCACGCGCCCATGCCCGCGAGCTCGAGGACAAATCCGCGACGTCGAGAGTGCCATTCACTCCTTGCCCGCGACCTCGCCGCAACTTCCGTGAGGTCGAGAGTGCTCTCCATTCCAAGCCGCGAGCTCGCCGAAACTTCCGCGAGGTCGATAGTGTACCTTGTTGCGCGCCCGCGCGCCCGCGTGCCCACACGCCCGCACGCCCGCGCGTCCCGTGCTGCCAATGCCCAAACCACACTCTCGAGCTCGCGGATTTCATGGCTAGCTCGAGAGTGTTTTAGTAAATGTGTGTGTTTTAGTGGGTGTTTTGTGGTGTAGCTATATAAAGACATCTTGCTTTGTATTTATTAACACAACTCTCATTTCCCAACTTTTAAGTTGGGAAAAACCTCTCTATTTCTCTTTTTTATTTTTTTATTTTTTTATGCTTGGGTTAGGAGCTCTATTACTCATATTTTCCGGCAAGTTTCCGGCGACATCATTTTATTTCAAGTTTCGAACTTTTCCATCCGGTGTTCTTCACGCATGCATTAGGAGAGTGGGTAATTAGCTTTAATCCTCATTACTTCGTATTTGCCCTTTTTTTCTTATGATTTGTTTCAAGGTGATTGTGGTTTTGCTTGTTGATCGGATGAATGTTCGATTCTTGTAGCTCGTCGACGTGTGTTAGGGATTAGTTTGTGCTTATCTTGTTTAAAGATTTTGACTTTGTTTAAAAGTGTAGTCATTTAGTAGAAAGCTCGATTTAATGACCTAGGATCACTTGGCAATGTTGATGTCCCTCGATTCTTTTTGTGTTTATTCGAGTGATAGAGACCCCGGTTGACCTAAAGCTCTCATCTTTGTTTTTAAGTTTTCACTTGCTTTCGATTTCTAATTGCGAGTAGTGTTTAATTCAAACCCCCAATTTGCGAGTAGAATGTTTCGGACCTTTTTAGTTGTGTGATTTAGACGACTAAGTAGTGAACGAAGCTCCGAAGAGCCTTCCTTTGAGAACGACCCGAGTCGGGTAGCTCGGTTACTACATGCCCAAATTTATACTCAACAAAATGGCGCCGTTGCCGGGGAAGGCGAGTAGGACGCCAAGTTTGCTATCTAGTTGTCGTTTGTTTCCGTGTTTCTCTTCCATTTTGTGCTCTTTACTCGTTTTTTGCGTGTTTCTCTTGATTATTTGCTTATTTTACATTTCTTTTGCTTTTGCTTTTGTGCCTGTGTAAATATTATGTGTTTTTAGTTTCGCTTTTCGTTATTCTCTCTCTTGCCTCGTGTGCCTTGGGTTTTTTTTCTTGTTCTTGTGCGAGGTATTACGCTTGAGGAGCCCGGATGGATCCCTATTCTCACTATTATGCCGGGAGC